>JAQFZQ010003152.1:0-11519 GCA_034696005.1 Glomeris marginata | reverse complement strand
TATGATCAATAATATTGCGATTATTGCATGAGAGTTTTCCAAAGGTATGTTCAAAAACCTTGTCAATTCACCTTTAAGTGAGTTCAAATTTGTAATAAACCTGCGTAAAACACACTGGCGGCAACATGATGGGACTTTAGCCATTGCAGTAATTTTTCATAGGGCCAATAAACACTTTAAAAATATGGTAACATTTTTAGAAATTGTTTAAGGTGCATGATAAACATTTTGTTAACTAACATTTGGCATCACAGCATGCTTTGTATTTTGAAATAAAAAACGGCTAATACTTTCCGGATAGCCAATAACCTTCATACCATCAATAAGTTAGCTTCAAGAAAATAAGTTAAAAGAAACATTGCAATTTTACGTTTTTTTAATACAATAAACAAGAACTTTCATTATTAAAACAACTGTATAGAAAGCTCGAGCGCTCTCAGTTAACGATTTTTGTGGCTTTCAATTCTGCATCATATAAGTTCACGGTAAAATAATAATCAATGCAGCAGGCATGAAACCTGTGAAATGTCTTGAGTGTTATAATTAGCAATTTCAGATCACAATTGCACAGCAATAAACTTATTTGAGAAAAATTAAGTTTATATTGCACGTTATTATTACTGAGTCGCAGCCATTGGACTCGGGTGCCCATTTAATATTTTATGAGACTTTCTTTTAGTAGTGGACATTATATGTGAACAAGGTTCGAAATATTAAAATTTGTTTTTACATTTAATGCAAATTGCATACGCATGCATGCTCTTGCATGTATATTCTATTTTCCTATTTTCATAAGTTGTTTCTCCAATCCAAAGTAACTTTACGTAGCATCATGTGTATACCTCATACTAATTTGTTTGGTTACCGATTCATATACAATTTATGATTGCTCCAAAACAGACCAGATATACTGTTCTTACTCGTGGAGGTGTAAATTTAAATTAGTTGTTATATTACATTACAATTGTGAGATGCAGATGAGGGTATAGGTATGGGCCGTATATTGAGATTATAAGCAATCATCATTAATTTTGCCGCATTATTTTTCAGTTGACTCTCAATTATAATATTGCATTGCTCCTAGACTATACTTATAGCTTTATGGGCGGGATAATTTCGATGTACATATTACTGCAATATCTTATTATTGGCAACGAATGAATTGCTATACAGCACATACCAATTTAAGTAGCAACAATACAAAGCCCATAAAAATACGTATCGCTGCTAGTTTTAATACCGCTCTCCATGCAGTATGGCAACTTCTCAACCATTCAAACAGTAAAATCCGAAAGTGAGGCTTTAAACTTCGATCGAGTGCATGCTACATGGAAATACCCTTCCTAATGATCATTCGGCAGTTAGCCTCAGACGTGCACGGCTTGTAAAATTTAATTTGCAGCTTACTAATCGTCCATAACCCTTACGGTAATTGGATCAGAACCGAGTCAGATATCCTGTTGACTGCCGAATGTTGTCGGATATTTTACGACATCTCTCGGCTAAAGAAATATACCGTGCACAAATAATTTCAAATTGATTTTCGGCTAAACCAAAAATTGGCTACGAGTGCAAAATGAAAATTCGCACACTTCAGCGAAATTATTCTATGACTTTCCTTCCCATTTCCTTTTTCCTCTCTGTGACAGAAAACCGTATACTTATTTTTCAGATCTAATGGTGTGTAAATACATGAAAGCATTAGATTAATGATTAAAAATTTCCTCGAAATATGTTGTCTGAACCGGCCGGGTACCATGAAAGCTTTTGCACAGTATAGCCTACTAAACGTATGGGGCAAAATATATGAATGCGTTGCATATTTTCTCATCTCATACTAGCAAAATAAACTTTCCAGACTTAGCCATATTATTATTAAGGTGATTTCTCACAGTGTGCTTAGCATAATCCATAATAAGTAGAAAGTCGCACTTTAGATCCAGCAGTGTATACGAAATCTGCATGAAGGTAAAACTCATTAAATTAATAAGTTATACCAGTGAACTTATTTAAAAAAAACTCTTAAATTTACAAGGGACCAACACTAAAATAATGAAATGATACTCAAACATGCCAGCGTTAATCTATGCAATAATAACAGGCCTGCTTTAGAAATTAAGGTAGTGCAAGATAATTAATCAGGGTTAATTTCAGGTATCCAGTAAAGTATTTCGATCAATAGTGTGTTCGAACAACATTTTATATAATTTTTCAGCGCTTTTGGATGCCCAGTAGGGATTATCATTAATAGATAGGGAAGTGTTTGCAATTGGAAGCTAGGTGCAATTATAATGATTTTCCCTTACATTGTACGTTATAGGCTATCCGGAAAGTATTACTGTGGTTTCAACGAAAGATTGAGCCAGGAGGGCGGAGTCATGTCTGGGCTGACCCATTTCAAACGGGTGCACGGTTACAGGTGTGCAGGTGATGACGACTGGTAATGTCAACCGTGCACCCCTTTGAAATGGGTCAGCCCAGACATGACTCCGCCCTCCTGGCTCAATCTTTCGTTGGAACCACAGTAGCCACTTGTTATTTTCAAATTACAAAGCTTAGAATCAAATATTAAATAATAAAATGTTTAATATTTATATTAAAGTGTAGTTTAAAATTGTTACCTTATAAGTGAAATTGTTTCTTGGCCCTATAGGATAAATAACGTTAATTTAAAAGATCGCGTCACAGGTGCCGCCAGTGTATTGGCTGTATAAGCATTGCCAGCAATGGCGTGCGTTCGACTCCCCCATTTTGTGCATTATTGTTTGTCGTTCAATAAATCAATTCCTGAGGACAGTAAAAATTTGTTCCCTTTACTGTAAATTGCTCTTCACATCTTTTAAATGACTGACATGCCGTTTGACAAAGGTTTGAGAGTTGAAATGAGGTCACAAACGTGTAATATAAAGTGGTTAAATGCACTGGCGGCAACTTGAAAAAATTTAGTATTGCAGTAAGCTATTCTAGTGCCAAAACACTCTCACATGTAAGGTGATATTTTTTTTTCTAAATACGTAAGAATGCATGTTAAACATTTTTTTCATCAACATTTACAATTCAACAGTTTTGTATTTTTAAATAAAAAACGGGTAATACTTTCCGGATAACCTACGCATTTCACAATCACAAGATGCATGAAAGCATCAGCATATTAAAGGTTAGTAAGAAAAGCAATATTGATTCGCCTCCAACCTTACTTGTTTGGAAATTATTGAATAATATTGCTGAAAACCGCTATAAAATGTTGAAATAACATTTTCCAATGTAATAAATAAAACGATTCAAAATTGCATGTTGCACAAAAATGTGCTTGAAACCAAATATTATGTTTGCACAGATGGTATCAGTCACCTACAATAAACATGAAAATAAATAATGTAAAGTAACTGAAAAAATTAACATAATTGTATCAAATTTCTATTTGAAATCAAGCTGTTGAATTTGAAGTCGTTATTCCAATGACATAACATCTGTGCTGGAATAGAAAGCAGAACATATATTGAGATGCTTGCCTATACACAAGATCATGTGGGTATGAATTACTTCATATAAAAGAAATGTGTTTTTTGTTTTGCAGAACACGTTTTCAACGTTATACAGTTTTAGTGTATATGAAGCTGTGAATAGGATTTAGGAAGAAGATTTTTCACAAGAGCAATCAAAGCATTAACTAACTTTCACGTGAATTCAATCTGAAGAATATAAGATTAAAAAATGGCGCTCTCAATGAAAAAGCTTACAGCAAGAAGATGAAGATCACACACGCACACACTGTTGAGTAGGCACATAACCACATTAGCCTAATCCTCACAAGGGAGACGATGTGTGTGAGCAAGACAAGATGTCATTAGGCACGGATTGATACGTCTCTACCCTTGGTCTCTACGCGACTCTGAAGCAATGACGTCAATGGCCAACGCAGGGGGTAAAGTCAATGCCACATCTATGAGATGTAATCCCAAGCCATGCATCATCTACGATCGGAAGTACCTGCCTTCATTGCCAGCCAACATGGAAATGCAATTAAACATCGTCCAGACGTCCACATATATGCTGTTAGTTTGAGCCATGGTTTAGGAAGACATCACTATCAAGATTAGGTTACCAAAGCACCTAAACTGCTATTCATTTTGGATATTGGTCACAAGGTGATGTTGGCGAAATTGGTTTAATGGTCTATGCAGACGATTAATGATTACATTCATTAGGACTTCTTCACTGTGCAGCACGCATCTCAGCTCACAATGGGGAGTTCTCAAGCATATGTAATGCGGAGAAACTAACTGCTCAGCACCATGCATGTCCCCCAGAACAGGATATGTGAAGTGTTTCTGCAAAATTCTAGGCGTGCAAGAAATATTAAAATACCAGGACTGTGTAGATGCCATATCATTGCCAACGAATATATTTTTCCTGTTGAAATGCACATGGCATGCAGATATGTTCTCTGCATAATTTTAAGATGGTTTTGTGAGATTTGAGACTCCCATTGCCAATGAGATGCAGCAACATTTTTAGACTAATCTGAAATTTCTCCCCATGTTTAAATTAGAACTATTAACAGCATTTTGCACGGATTCGAAAATGTTTGCAAAGCAATGCATTTCCCTTAAGGCAACTTACACTATCGTATAATTGTTGGAAACCATTAAAACCCGGACAATGTAAATTTAATTGCATTTACGGAGTAGGATACCAAATGAAACAAGAGCTAGCTCGGCAACATTAAATCATGTGTGCCTCAATGATGCTTTGTCCCTGTTGATAATCTGTTACAATAAGTAAATGATTATCCGTGAAAACAGTTAAGAATATGTATATAAATTATTAAAGTGGAACTGACACGGTTTTGTAACACCCTATGCTATTCGGACCATAGAAAGAATGATTAAAGTTAAAACTATGAGTTCTTTTATTTTCTCTTTTAAAAATTTGTTGAAAGTGTTTTAACAGATTTAAGTTTGTGTGTTTTTGGGCCTGTGCAGAGAGGCTAGGAGGGGGAAATTCTAGTGTGGAGAGTTTCGTCTAGCATAGGCAGTGCGGAAGACACCTGTATATTACTGTGGTTTCAAAGAAAGATTGAGTCAGGACAGCGGAGTCATGTCTGCTACATCATGGGCAGACCCATTTCAAAGGGGTGCATGGTTGACATTACCAGTCGTCATTGCGCGTCATCGCCTGCACACCTGTAACCGTGCACCCCTTTGAAATGGGTCGGCCCATGATGTAGAAGACATGACGCCGCCCTCCTGGGTTAGTAGAATACATAGTATTTAGCCGGCCAAACACAATATATTGCTATCACTGAAAAAACACCCTATTGGAAAAAGTCGGGTCCCGCCTTTGTACACTATATACAGGGCGATTCAAAATGATGGACCCACTTTCATAAATCTATATCTCCTGAACTATACGTTGTATGTGAGTGGTCGGTATTACAGTTGTAAGAAGAAATCCTAAAGTGTTTAATACAACCACGTTTGGCCAGGAAACAGCCCAGACCTCAATCCAGCCGAACACGTTGGAGCAATTATGATATCAAAGATGAAGTGGAGAGAGACCAAGATGATGTAAGAACAACGGCTTGGACGACATTCGTTTAAAACATTGAAGAGAAATCTTGTGCAGAACTGTGCCATTTTACTAACAACACAATGGCAGTTTGGCGGCATGTGCGCTCTAGCGGTAGTTTCCGCAACTATGACCACTATGGCAGTGATTGTATTAAAAATTCTAGGGACTCATCTCATAACTGCAATGTCGACCACTCACATACGACATATTGTTCAGGAGATATAGATTTGTGAAAGTGGGTCCATCATATTGAACACCCTGTATAGTGTACAATTGTGGCCAAGAATGGTTGCCCATCTTGCACTGCAAGAAAGATGTTGACCACCAGTGCACCCAATTGCAACCCCCTTAACTAATAGATGAATAGACCAGCATAGGATTATTAGTTGATGGGGATTGCAATTGGGGGCGCTGGTAGTCAGCGTTTTCCTTGCAGCGCAAGATCGGCTACAATTTTTTTGGCCACAATTGTACATACATATTTAGTATTCACAGTGGTATTGACAAGTTAAATAACAAAAATAACACCAACTATATAGGAAGTGCCATAAACAAAGTAATATATTGACCAAAAGTTTAAAAGCTGAAAGATGAATTCAATCTCATTCCTGATAAATCAGGCAGAACATGTTATAAATTCAGACTTCTGTGAATGCAGAATTTTATAATGTTCATTGAAAGTTCCTTCGCTTATGACACTTCTTAGTAAGAACCTAATTTTATTTTTTTAGTTGCATGTCATTATTTTTTATTATGGATGATAATATTTGCACTGGTAATAGATTTTTGGGCAATCACATAGGAACAATACAATTTTCCAAGGTGCCAACAGCGTTTTGTGCATTAAGAAATTGACGGCGAATGTGCAAAATGAAATATGTTTATTAATTATTGCGCAGCTGGATCTCAAGTTTCTCTCACGTAAATGCATACCACTGAGATTATGCGAGCATCAGATGCAAAATAATATCATAATGAAAAACTGGCAGCAGTGCGTACGCAAGCAAATCCGTTCGTTTCCTATAAGTACATACATCGATCATAATTTGGCGTTAAAGACCAAGTGACAGAGCTTTAAATCAACTGATTAAATTAAAACGAAGTCAGGTCTGCAGTTGTAATGGGAACTGCATATGCAAAACAATACAAAATCATATCATGCATTGATTAAGAGAGCAATTGCACGGCAACAATCTAAGAAAAAATAATTAAACAGTTTGTGTAATTCAAATATTGAATACGTACATTGATGCCACCACTATGTTAAAAACACTGGACAATTTCAAATATGGAATATAATAAATAGATGTCATTATGGAAAAATGAGAATGCATGTTAGTTTAAAAATATACGTAAGTTATCCGGAAAGTATTAGCCGATTTTTATTTTAAAACCCTAAGCTCTTGTTATGTCAAATGTTCAATAAGTGAACGTATAAGATTCATATTAAAGTACTGTTTAACATTATATGATCTTACATGTGAAATTGTTTCTTGGCCCTGAGAAAAATAACGTCCATTTAAGATTGGGGCACAGGTGCCGCCAGTGTATTGGTTTTATTAGCATTGCAAATAATGGTGGTGCGATCGACTCCTGGATTTTGAGCAGTATTGCATTATCGCCCCATAAATCAATTCCTAAAAACGATAAATATTTATTCCCTTTATTGGAAATTGCTCCTCACATGTCTTAAGTGCCCCCTATGTGCCGTTTGATAAATGTTTGACAGTGCAAACTAGGTCAAACATGTAATACACTTAAACGTTTTGTTAAACAAAGTTTAGCATTCCCTTACAGAAATTTTTATTCGCTGCTGCAGGTCTGCAAGTGGAACCATAACACACTTCCGTGTGCAAACCTGCAATATACCTGATTCATACTTTAAATACGTGACAAGCATGCAGTAAGTCTGCAGCAAATTTAATTTGCAGCCAATGTGCAGCTTAGTGGAATTGGCAGCCTGCAGACTTCCTATATACTGCATGCAGCTTTGCCACATACTTTAAAGTATACAGCAGGCATATTGCAGGTTTGCAGCAGACATGTCGGAAGTGCGTTATGGTTCCACTTGCAGACCTGCAGCAGCATTGGTGCAGCACTGCGAGAGAAGAAAATTTCTGTAGGGGTTATACCACAGATTTGTATTTTTAAATAAAAAACGGCTAATGCTTTCCGGATAGCCCACATACAAGGATTCCATTCGAAAAAATGAAAGCTATCGAATGGGTGTGAAAAAACTAAGTATGTGCATATATCTTATACTGAATAATAAACTGTCAGTAATGACACATAGTACACATGACCGGTAATAACCATAAACAAAATGCCAAATAAATGACATTATTTCCAAATTCAATATGACCACATTATCGGAAATTCCGGATTATCCCATAAAAACTGCAAGCCACCTGTTATTCTAGGTAAAGAATGAGTTAAGTCAAACTTCCCCTATATAACGAAACTCAATATTGAAATCATTATATATTGGAGGCCTGAAGTGAAACTTTTATCCATGTTTTTAAAAAGTAATTCGTATGCACAGTAATAATATTTAAAATTATTTCGCGTCATTCCATGCCCGAAATTAATATTTTCGAATTGTTCGAACAATGAGCTCATTCATCTAACATCAAATTTGGATGATCGAGGTCATACTGTATAGAACATGCCGTTTCTAGAGGTCATTCATTTCTTATAGGCTATAGCATCGTAATAATTTTTCAATTGTTCATGTAAATGAATAAAATAAGAAGTAAATCACTCCAGAAAACGGCGTGTTTTAATTACTACGCAACTGTACTCACTACAATAACCTTCAATCACAGATGAACTAGTTCGCAGAAGCATTCATGGATCATCCCGTAAAAGCCGACAAGATCTTCGGGCAATCAGTGCCCGTTCCAGCATTGGTGAAAATGGTACAAAAGAGTCGTTTATTCACTTCAATGGCCGGTGTAAAGTAAAAAACCGTCACAGGAAAGGGGGATATTAAAGTGATGCAGAATAGAATGGAAGAGGTTGGAGTTGAGGGTTCATGATTCAATGGAGGGGAGAAACCGCGTGATTAATGTGACTCAACATGAACGTGGAACCACCTGCAAATTAATGAGGCATCAAGCCAAAGCCCGATTCGCAGATGCATGAAAGGGCATCCGTTTTTTAAAGATCTCCAATGGCTAATTCATCGTTCGAGAAACTTGCTAAAAAGTAATTACGAAACAATAATGCGGAAAAACTCTTCAGACTATAGTGTGGAGGGCCACACAACAAAAAGTATTTGTTGTCAACCCAAGCATGAAATTAGGTCGATACAGCTACCTTATCTTGGAAAAAACAAAATACTATCATGATAAACGTGAAAGCCCATGCACTGCAATTTTTCACAAATTCGTTATTTCCGGCATACACAAGTATACGAAGTCAAACTGAAAGTTTGTTTACCATACAAATATGGTAGCCTATACTAATGTGTTGTTCAGACAAGCACTTTATAAGTCAACACAGGTCAATGCACACGAGACAACTAAACTGAAATCGATAAGTGGAGCATTTATTCACCTCAATGCTAGTTACCATAGATTGGGCGGTCAACACTTTGACCTCTTAAACGAATCTCATTGCACAATTAACAACCACCATGATGGTCCACACAAGCAAATTTATGCAGCACATCAGACGTAGAAAAATGTCCACCGATTATGATACTGAACTTGGTGTTGTACACATGTGTACAGCGAATTTTCGATTTTTCGCCATTCACTATGACGTTGCTCTAGTCGATAGTAGAGCCTCATGATTATCAACACAATTATAACTGTGGCTAAGTAATAAATAAAAGCTTGTGAATAGAGGGCCAACAAAGTAAACGAAGAGGTGTTGATGCCATGGTTAGTGGAAATTTGTACAACTTTGTATTATTACAAGGAGCGTTCAGATGAAATGTAGACAATTTTTTTATTTGCAGGAATTAAAACTTACATAAGTTTGTTTGGGCTAGTTAATTAAAGCAATATCTAAGGAAGTTCCATGTACAATGGTTTGATAGAAACATTAACGGTTGGCATTCAGGAATTATCAAACTTGTGAAGGAGATGGCAAGTTCCGTCCAAGCAATAAGACTGTTTGCTCCTTACACCACTGGATCTCTGTGACAACAATGTCTGCATGACAGTTAAATAGTTGTATATTTCAAGTTTTTAGGGCTTGAACACATGAAAAATGCTCTAAGTGACACCTATTCAAACCACAGTGACCATGTGGTTTAAGGATCAACCAGTCATATTGCTTGGACGGAACTTGCCATCTCAACAAGTTTGATTAATTCCTGAATGCCAACGGTTAATTTTTCTAACGAACCCTAGTACGTGGAACTTCCTCAGATATTGCTTTAATTAACTAGCCCAAACATACTTATGTATGTTTTAATTCCTCCAAATAAAAACATTTTCTACGTTTCATTTGAACAAAGTAATACTTGCATGGGTTAGTAGAATGAGCTAAACATTAGCAGACTTCTGAGGATATTATACCACCCATTATTTAATACAGATAATACGAGTACATTTATGCTTGTCATTTTAGAGCTATAGACATTTTCATTTGCACTTCTAAAATTGTAAACAATTTATAAGCTACTTTATATTAATTATATGTCTTATCACTGCCAACGTTCAAACGTGTATTCCAGTTGTTGATCACGGTGTGTGAAAATGCCAACAGATGACGTAGTTCATAATATGCTTGCGCACAGCACGAATGGTAAAATGACAATTAATGTTTATTACGTAATTTACTTTTAAATGTTCATTGCATACTATATACGAGAGAGACATTTTAATATCTCATGTCTCATTATTCTGATGGTTACAATTAATACTTGTTCACATCCATTGCGATAAATGTAGATATGCAGGTACAATGCATCTGATTAAGTGATAGAAGGGCAATACAATTTGCACAGATTCTACTTCGTTTACGCTCATTATGTATAGGCGCTTACGTCAATATTGGTGTATACAGTAGATAATTAATATTCCTGACATGGAAATAGACGGTTTTAGCAACTCACTTGCGCGTTTATTCGGGTTAGAAATTTATTCGGTGCAGAGACCTCTGACGTTAATTGTTCGCATAAAAAGTTTGCCAAGTATAGGTAAAAATTAGTATTCAAAATCAACTATTCCACTCATCCATCTTCCGGAGGCAAAAAGCGACACCATGTTAATCATTGTGTGAATCATTTGCCTGTGATAAATTGCAAAGAGAAATAATCACGTGGGCATATTTCATCTACCGTGCATACGTAATTCAATTGACTATACATATATTCCAGGTATATGCATATGTATGCAACAATTTGGTTCAGTTCAATTACAAGAAATAATGTCCTCAAGGAACATGCGTAAGAATTCACAGATAAAATTATGTATCACAATGAAAATTAATCATTCAAAACGCACATTTAAACGCATTTTAGCATTACTATAAAATTTAATAAAAGACATGTATATTAGCAGGATACAAAACAAATTGTCTAAATCATGCAATGTGTGTACCTACTGTATAAATTGTATAGCTCACAATTATTAAATAGTAAACAATTGTAATGAACTAGTAATCTACGCTGCGTATTTGCATGCGTTCAGTTGCTATGGATACACTTATTTATTAAATGTTTCAAACATGTCAAAATCAATAAGCATCAAAACAACTGAAGATCTCAATGCAAACAACAATTGTTGGAACAATTAAAAATCAATTAAATATTAGTAAATGTGCATGAAACTTCACATTTAATTGTGCCCAGAAGACAGACACACTTGGTATAATATGATATCAGATCTCACTAAAACATCATTAAAGGTGAATTGACAGGGCTTTGAAGCATACCCTGATTATCGGTTTTATAAGTAGTTATTGTGTCCCTTATAACGCTGGTGAAACCA
>JAQFZQ010003151.1:0-11520 GCA_034696005.1 Glomeris marginata | reverse complement strand
TGTTTTGGCGTAAAGAGTCCCAAAACCAATCACGTTGCTGCAATCGAGTTTTTCCTTATAGCGGAACGCAGTTTACTCCATCCATTAGGAATGCTATTGTTATAGAATAATAAGGGAATTTAGTTGTAAATAAATAGGTTTTTAGTGATTGATGATGGCAATATCTCAACATGATTGTTTTCATCCTGCATAAATTTAATAACTTGTTTCAAATATAGTTTCCCAATTTGTAAATATGTAGTATGTGTAAAAAAATATTGGTGCACACCGATCAATGAACTGTAACAAATACATTAATATGGATTATAAAATATATTATTGCTCAATATTAGGCAAATGCGTTTTGCTGTAAATGTAGCAATTGTTTTGTTGACTTAATTCAATATCTCCATGACGATTACCTATATTATTCTTGAATGTTGTTTGACATGCTATCACCATCTGTTGCTGTTGTTTTGAACAGCATTGGAAAAAGTTTTATAAACTGATTGTGTTACCTTGTACTATAACCTTTTGAAATTTGGTGGTGACAACTAAATTCTGTCATTGAAAATTGAACAGCAACAATGGCGTCTTTTGCTGAAACTTTTTTGTAACTTCATCTAGGTTAAATGCCAAAATGAGAGATCAAATTTCAGTGTTATTTTCTCGATTCATAAGGCTGAAGTTCAAACATTGTGTTTACAAAAAATGTAGTATAGTATACAGTAAATAAAAACTTGGGACATAATTAAATAATGTAAACATTTAATGCAACAAACTATAAATTTTAGTTTTATGAAGAAAAACAATGTTTGGAAATTGTTAAGTTATGTAATATAATGATAAAAATGGTTAATTATAAAAATTAATTGAGATATTAATTATATTAATTACTTCAATTATGCATTGGTCATTTTTGTATTTAATATACATGATTTTACATTTAAATAAGTTCAATATGAATTTTATTATAATTACAAGGAATTTGTTTTATTTTTGATGTAATAGAACGAGATTAAGTTAATAATATCTGATCTAAAAAAGAAGTGCTACATTATTAATTTAATCACAGCATGGAAAAACGTTTGTTATTTAAAATTTTGACAAAATTGAATTATTATTTGCAAAATCACATTTTTGATGTAATATTTTTATTATTAATAATTTAAATTATTTATAGAGTTAGTATTATTTTAAAAGGAATAGGGAAACGTTGTTTGTTTTTCCATCATGTGTAGTTGAATCGTTTTTCTAGGCTGGGCTTCAAATAATTAATGAAACTAAAAGTTAATTTATAATGTAGCAAACCTGTGGTTAAAAAAGAGATTGTTCCAAAAACATGGTGTATTATTAATTAATGGCCTCCATTTAATAATTATATGAATTTGTTGATTTTATCAATTTTATATATAGTTATTTTGAAATTATGTGGTGATGGTAAAAGAAATAAATATTTTAGGCCTAACTGAAATTTTTGCAAGCATCTATGGAAGGCAAAATAGACAAAAAAAAAGTATGTGAGAGATACGATGAACATGTTTGCTTTTGACAGTTTTATTTTGGAAGCATGTTTGAATTTGCAAAGTGAGTTTTATTTTACTGTGAGCACTTGCTGTAGAGGCTATGTTTATTTTTCCCGCCTCGTTGCAGATATACCCTTACTATGTACTACCTGCAATATGCTTGAATTACAAGGACAGCATAGTATGGAGTACCGAATGTAACCTTAATTTAATAAATAATACACCTTGAATGTCTCATGATGATTTTTGAACCACAGGAAAACATTGTTTGGCCTGGAAATATGACATTGGGGAAATTATGAAACACCTTGGTCACCTGTGTGCTATTCTCTTGTCCACATATTGTGCAAAATTATTTATTTTTTGCAGAATTCAGAGTTTAATTTCATGAAGGATTGTTTTCTATGACCTGTTATTGTGTTAAGTGGTTTGTTTAATTTTTAATTTGTATGTATTTAGATTTTGTTTTATTTATCTTGAATAGTTCCCCTTTAATTTTTTTATATATTAAAGACAATCTAATCACGAATTAATTTTCCACTAATTTGAATGCAAATTAGCATAATTGTTAGTCTGTTAAATTGTAGATAAAATGAAAGTAACAATTAATAATTTAAAAATGTGATCCATTTTAAATAAATTACAATAGATTGAATTGTGTTATTATGTGATATTAAAATTTAATTAAACTTCCCTATTGTTTCTATATTAAATGTAATAGTTATAATCTTAATTATACAGAGGAAATTGAATGATTTAATAATTATTAGTAACATTTGGGATTTATTATAATTAAATAAATAAGAAAATTAAAAGTTTGCTGTTTGATAATTTTAGTTCTGTCAGTCAAATTACAATAATTTGTATTGATCTTGCATCAATTTCTGTGAGTAAATAGGAAGAAATACATTATGCAATAGTTGTATATTACTGTGTAAATGTTAGTTAAAACATTTAAAGAATTAAAAAGATCAAATGGGATGTTGGGGATTCGAATTGGGAAATATTACATGAGTTGTAACGTGCGTACGAGCGAGCAACAAAATAAGTCCATATTTAGTGAAGATTTTAAGTGTAAATAGACAACATGTTTGTGATTGTTGACCCCTCGAAATATTTGTAGTGGGTTTTATAATGAATAATTCATAATTAACATATGTGGGAATGTTAGAGCTTGATTATTGGCTGTTGTTGCCTCCATTTTGGAAATTCTCCTCCCCCCTCCATTGATGAAATGGATTTTCCCACCCTGCAGGCCTACACGTAACACCCCAGTTTTGTAACTTTTAGTCAACACACAGGCAAAGAAAAAAAGAAATAGTGGAAAAAGAAGGTGGGAAATGTGAGAAAAACGCCATGTTTCGTCGACCTCCAAGATGGCTGCGTTGCTATTGGTGAATGCGTGACGTCACGCGTTCAGTAACCCACCGTGACGTCACATAGAGTAGGAGGAGACTAGCAAAAAGTTTCTTTTTTCATGGCTACTTTTGTGTAAAACTGCGACGGTTGAGTGAATTATTTTTCAGAGTTCACCAACTTGTGGTGGTGATCGGCCATTTAATTACGTCACTGAATAAAACGGCGTTGATTGTGATGACGTAGTAGGACGAGTCCAAGTGGAATAAAACGTTTAAGGGGGTGGGAGGTTGGAGAAAGTTTTTGCACTCTCGTGTTTAGTCCACTTGTTGATCGGTTTCTGTGGGTTTTATGTGTTGGAAAAATATTGTTATTTGTGGGAAAGGAACGGATTGTGTTTGGAATAGTAAAATTGGTGTCGTTTGTCGCCATTTTGGGTAGTTGTTGACCGAGAAATTGAGAAAAGTAAAGTAGTTCTCGAGGCCAAGGACGTTTTCTGCAGTTGTCCAATAAACTACTTTATTATTATTATTACATGCTCGCTTCGTATTTTCTTTACCATGAACTACAAAATGTGCACTTCAATAGTATATGAGTGAATCATTTTGGTTTGTTTTTCCAATTTGTGTTTCTTTTTTGCTGTGTCACCATTGCACAAGTTTTCATGGGGAAACACTGATTTTGGTGTACAGGGGAATTTGAAAACAATATTTGTCATAATTCTCTAATGGGTAATTCCATGTTAAAACAAGGGGAAATTTAGGTTATTTACAGTATAAAAATGTGGAATTAATTTTGTAATAAATGGATTTAGGTTTTATTGTTCAATTAGGTAATTTGCTATATAATAAATTTCATTATACTTTTATTACAGAACATTTTGAAAAGAATAAATCAATTTACTTATTAAAAAGTTTGAATTTTCTATTTATCTGCAATTTACCTAAAAATTGGAAAACATTTTCTGCTTACCTACATACGTAGTATTTTAATTATAGTAATATTTATAATAGAAATATGCAGATAAAATAAGTTTGAGAAATACTGAATTGTATTATAATTGTAATATATTTTATTACAGTTTTTAAATAAATAAATGAATGTATTTGTTAAAAAGTTTGAAATTTCCCAATCTAAAAATTTACCTAAAAATTATATAAAAATTGTTTTCCGTATTATATTTTAATTATAGTAATATATAATAGAAATATGAAGGCAAAACAATTTTGAGTAAGAAAATCCTGAATTGTAATATAGAATAATTAAATTATGGGAAATGGGATATATTTAATAATTTGTTAAAATCTATAATAGTAACAATGTTAACATTTTCTATATTTTTTACGATGCAAGTTATGTTTTATTAAATCTTAATCGTAGCACCGAAGAATGATTCAAATGCATGTTAGCTGTTTTGATATAAAATAGTAATATAAAAATAGGCCTATAATAACAAAAAATATTGATAATTATGCAGGGCTGTACTAAAACTAATGTTAGTTGACTCGTTTTTCGATGCTGCTCTTCAATTGAGTGTTGGGGGCTTTGTACCCCGTTTATCCGAACCAGTGGCTGTGTGCATTGTGTCGGTTGGGACATTGATTTGGAGGCTTTTAAGCGAGTTTAGAGAGTTTATTTGAGAGTTACAAAGGCGTGAAATGTGTTTGAAAAGCAAGTGTGATGGCAATTTATTTTAGGAAGCTGTATAGCTGCCAGACATGGATAGTCGATGATTCGGTACCATACCAATTGATGGCTAACCACTTCCATGTATCACAATTAAAATATATTACATTATTGCTAGGTAAAGTTTAAATTTTAATGATTAATAATAGTTGCATTTTATGCTGTATTTTTATCACTAATATTTATGTTGATATTTTATGTGTTTGTATGAGAGAGAGAGGTTTTCTGGTTGTTGTGGCTGGCTTGAACGCTATTGGCTGGTAGGCAAGTGCGACTATGGCAAACCTGGTGTCACCTAAATCTATGGCTGGTAAATGACTTTATTGATCGACTCTGATAACAAATAGTGTTGCTGCTCACACCAGCCCTTAAATCCCTTTTCCTCCCACTCTCTTCTCTTCTCAACCATCTTCAGACCTCATCTATTTTTGCCATGATTGACAAATAATATAATTGACACTGTTGCCCATGATTATTGCACTAATTCCTCATCCATTCAATCGATCGATTTATGATATTATGCAAGTCATTAAATGGGCTGTGATGATGTAGAAGGGGAATTATTTAATTGTAGCAAATGTGAATTGGGATAAATACCGGTTTAAAATAGATTTAATTGAACTGTAATTATAATAGTATACAGTGAAACCTGTCACTATAATCTCAAGAAACTGAAAAAAAAAATGCTTTCCATAAAAGGCAGATTTTCCAGCATAGAAAAGTATAATAGCATTTTAAAGGGGAACTGACAGGGCGGTAAGTGAACTCAGAACTTTACCCTTTTCTGGCCAATCATGGACAGACTAATCCCAATTTACCCAATGGCAGGGTTGGTCATAGTCCACTTTGACCGCCCTGTCAGTTCACCTTTAAGTTTTCCATCATAGGCAGGTTTTACCGAGGTTTTACTCACAATTAATTATATATTATACTGTAGTACTGTCTGAATTTGTCGTTTTGAATGAATGCTTTAAATGAAATTAGTAAGATGGAAGTGTGAACAAATGTAAACAAAATTGAAACGACACCAGCGCCATCTAGCGGATCATTAAAACAGCATTTTGTTTTGAAAATATCCTCCATATTCGACCATAATTGGGCTTGAAATCCGGTTTTTGTTTCAGTTTTCTGTTTGTTTTGAACAGTTTTGACCGACAAAGTAGGTCTTGCCGGCAGGTGGCGCTGTGATTTTGCGCCATCTGCCGCCAGTTTAGGTCCCCATCCGGTCGCTTG
Organism: Glomeris marginata; assembly: GCA_034696005.1. Classification (NCBI taxonomy): domain Eukaryota; kingdom Metazoa; phylum Arthropoda; class Diplopoda; order Glomerida; family Glomeridae; genus Glomeris; species Glomeris marginata. The sequence goes on along the minus strand of JAQFZQ010003151.1, from coordinate 5,740 downwards.
ATATTGTTCGACCCCAAACGAATATTTTGGGGGGAATTTCAGGGGGTTGGGCCCCTCAATATATCCTACATTTTTCCCCCTCCAACATCCAAAATGGCCGCCAGTCTTTCCCAAGGTTTCTGGTTGGTTCGGGTCTAGGCAAACAAAAAGATGACGTCACTGGTGACGTCACCGTAGCACGTGCCTAACCTCGTTTATTGAATCAAGTACCCCTATCCCTTTGCCATAATCGAAACGCTCCACCGAAGAGGGATGTATCTGCTGAATTTTTTCTCTTTTGTTGTTGTTGCTGTTGCTAAACTCTATATTTTATTTTTCCCTTTTGTGTTATAAATTGATATAGTATTTTTTTAATAAAGAAAATATGAAAAAAATGTTTGGGAAATTCAATATTGCATCAAGATTTATGATGACGTCAATAAAAGAGAAGAAAATTGCTTCGGTGTACTATTCTAGTGTGTAGCATATGTTTTTATTTTTGTAAAAAAGTATGGCCGACCGGTGAAGACGCACTTCCGGTGGTGAGAATATAAATTTTTTTGAAGGTCAGATGTAAGATTTTTCTACATATTCCGACATATTCCATTTCTTTTCTCTATTTTTTTAATTTTGATATTAATGTCCTTGGAAAAAGATAAGACAATTATTTCAATAAAGTTTGCTCTGAAATTAAAAATAAATACAAAGTTTATGAAATTAATAATGAATAGAAATTTCTGAAAATCTGATTAAATATAAATTTAATTTAGGAAATTAAGAATAAATAGAAGTTTTTGAAAATCTGATTAAATCGAAATTTATGAAATTAAAAATAAATAAAATGTATGAAATTAAAATAATAGAAAATGTTTGAAATTCAAAATAAATGTTTTTGAAATTCAAAATAAATGTTTTTGAAATTAAGAATAAATAGAAATTTCTAAAGATCTGATTAAATAGAAACTTATGAAAATCTGAACAAATAGAAGTTTATGAAATTAAGAATAAATAAAATTTATGAAATTAAGAATGAATAGAAGTTTATGAAATTAATAATACACATTTATTACATTAGGAATAATTAGAAATATATTAAGAATAATTAGAAATGTGTTAAATTAAGAATAATTATATATTTATGTAATTAAAAATAGAAATCTATGAAATCGTAACAAAAACTGGTTTAAACGAGAATCAAGTTTGAATTGCAAACAAAAATGTATAATTTATAGCAATTATCAATTATGTAACAACACTTGCAAAAATGATTGGAATCACATTTTTTTTTCCATTTCAAACCATTGTCTAAAAGTTTTATGACTTAATATCGCCACCTGCGGCTTTCCATACACAACTCTTTTATTACCATAAACTTTTTATGATATATTTTTCTTTGTGTACACACTAATTAGGCTTCCTGTTTTTGTTTCCCTCAAACTGCAGGTAGTATAATTTGTAATCGCTATATTTATATACATATTTAATATATTTTTCAATTGCAATTTTTTATATTATTTTGTTAATTAAAATTGTTTATGTAACATTTGGAGTTTTGCCATAATTTCAACACGCAATGTTTTCTGAAGTTTTGTCTGCTTACACTGTTGTCAACAAGCTTTAAAAAAAAACATGAATAATTCATTCAGTTAATTGTAAATTTGTCTAATTTTATTTGTGTTTTTAAAAACAATTTTTTAATTGATTTTCTGATCAAGTTGTAATTAAAATTGGATTAAATGGGAAATTGTGTTGAAATGTAGGTGTACACCTGATGAATTCGATTATTTGCCACTGTATGTGTTGGACATTTAGGTTTCATCGACGAAATATGACCTTGGTTGCAATGTGCAGATAATTGAATAATGGATAATGCTAGTGACGTCACGACGTGTCACACTCGATTCATATTTCAGTGGTTTTGCGCAACCAATACAGTAATGTAACATGAATTAAAATGCGCATTTATGTACTGGAAACGAATATAAAAACAGAATAAATTGGGAATAATAAATCCAGTTGGTCCAATATTTAGATTGTTGTTTACCTGCATTGTCATAATTTTTGTTATTGTAATAGGCCTATATTTGTTGTATAAATATGGGAATTACATTATAGAAATTTAAAAAGTTGGGTGAAGTTTAGGAATATTAATTTCAAATTCCAGATGAAAATTATGTACAATTAATTTCAAATTCTAGATTAAAAATATTCATTTGGAACTCTGAATTCAAAATATTAATTTGGAACTCTGAATTCAAAATATTAAATTTTTAGATTAAAAATATTAAATTCAAAATATTAATTTCTAAATTCTAAATATTAATTTCTAGATTAAAAATATTAAATTCAAAACATTAATTTCTAAATTCTAAATATTAATTTCTAGATTCAAAATATTAAATTCTAGATTCAAAATAATAAATTCTAGATTCAAAATAATAAATTCTAGATTCAAAATAATAAATTATAAATGTTTAATATTAAATTATACAATCTAAATATTAAATTATACATTCTAAATATTAAATTATACATTCTAAATATTTAATTCTAAATAATAAATTCAAAATATTAAGTTCAAACTTTATATCCCATTTTTTTGTTTTTTACTTTTTGTATTCTAAAACCCAAATATTGATTTCAAATTATAAATCCCAAATATTAATGACATCATGCTAACTTTATTGGAAGGTACAATACAGTGGAAATATTGTTTTCCTAGTGAGAAATGTGAATAATTCATATTGTGGTAATGTTATTCATATGTTGTGCATAATTTATAGCTGTCAGCAATGACTTATTTCCGCCATGTTTGAATGTTATTTGTGTAGGTTTGCGATTTATAGTTAGGCCTATTCATTCATGGTATTATCATCATGATTATACTGTAACATTCATTGATTTGAAGAATCGCTTTTGCAGCAGGAATTTATTGGTGCACAAGTTTGTATATGGGGGTGACATTTTGCGACCTATGTTTCAAGGACGAATGGTCACGTGGTCACACATATATTGTATCATCTGCCTTTGTCCTTGCTCTTCTTTTGTGTTGTAGTTTTGTTGTCCTACAGTTGGCCACTATTTTATTAAATGTCCTTTTGTAAGAATAAAGGAGAAATTTCTAACCGGATGCCATTGTTGCCTAGCTCACTTCCGCTAATTTTTTCCCTCTTTTTTTAAAATTTGTTTCATTTTTTTCTTATTTATTAATAGAAAATATTTTTGCAAAGACAATAATATTAAATTTTTTTGATTGGTTTTCTCAAATGTCTGGATTCTAATTTATATATTAAGTGGGACAGCTGGTTATGAACAAAGGCCTTTGTGTTATTATGGTCCCTACTAACATATAATGTATGCAAATAATATATTATTGAATCTTTAAGTAAATTTTTTAGAAGAAAATGTAAAGTAGGCCTAGAATGATAATGGGAAAAAAAGTAAAAATGAATGGAATGTGTTTTTTGGTTTGTAGGCCTATTTTAAATGGTGGAACACATGGTTATTTTTAAACAGGTTGGTATGTATTGAAGGGGTGTTGTGCAAAAATAAAGACTGCTACTGTGCCTTAGTGGGTCGCCATTTTGTTTTTAAAATTTGATTTTTTTTTAAATTTTATTTGAGGTAAATAATGTTAAAAGTTTTTTGTGAAAAATAATACTGGGGTGTGAATGTCTATTGACGGATGTTATTTTATAGTATAATGTTATTGTTTAAGTTGGGTGGCAATGTTAGCAACGGCGCTTCCTTTTGTTACTCTCAAATTTAATTCCTCTCCATTTTATGACACCTTTATTAATTCTTAAAAACTTTCCTGCCAAATTCCTCATGGCCCAACTCATGAGCCTTCAGTATATAAAGCCGATGGCCCATGAGCTCATGATACAGTATATATTTTAAATTTTAGAAAAAATATTTTCAATTTTAGAAAAAATATTTTCAATTTTAGAAGTTTTAGAGAGAATTGTTTAAATTTTAGAGAGAATTGTTTGAAGTTTTAGAGAAAATTGTTTAAATTTTAGAGAAATTGTTTGAAGTTTTAGAGAAAATTGTTTAAATTTTAAAGAAATAATTTTAATTTTAGAAAAGTAATTTGGAATGTTGGATTTAATTTATTTGATATTATAGAAAAATCATTTAAATTACATTTGCAACAATTGTAATTTTATCCAATGAAAAATATGGAAATTCCAATACTTTTTTAATCGTTTATACATCAAAATTCAATTGCCATTTCTTTGCCACAATAATTTATCCACTCATAGACCTAAAATTGCTTGATAAATTATGTAATGATATTTAATTTGAATTTAGTTTATAATTTCATTTGATTTTGATTATAATAAATTTAAAAATGAAATATATGACTTGCAGCATTTAATTTGCTTGTGTAATTTTTCTACTCATTGTTATTGTTCACATGATGATTGGGAATATGTGAATTATTGGAGTGGATGACGTGCAGATGACGTCACTATGTATATTAATGACCATATTAAAGGGGCAACTGAAAGTGGCAGCCGGTTGGCAAAAGCCAAATTTGTTGGCCTTGGGTTATCACTGTATAAAACACTACAACTATGAGGATGATCCTGTGTGTTTGGGAGTTTAGGACTGTCCACATTGCCCGTGATCTTTGTCTGGTCGACCCCGTACATGAGGCGAGGCATTGACGTCACACTTTGATTGCTCTCATTGGTGCCAATGCGATTACACAAGTGTAATAAGCCTAGAAACAAATACTTTTCTACACTTTTTCACTCTTCATTGTGTTTAATTCCAACCAAAACCGGATGTTGTACATTCTTTCTTTTTTTATATATATATAATTATTATCCCAGGTAATTTAATAACCAATTACAATCAAGAAAACATAATTGATCAGGGACATTAAATTTTAATGCATTTATTACAAGGTACTAAAATACGAAATTAAGATTTGTATTTATCACATCTGAAATAGGTACATAAATATTAAAGTTGCAAACTGGAGTGGTTATCTAAGAAAGAAAGTGATTAAATTTATTGCTTTAGTTAATTAAATATGTATTTAATTTTGAAAAACATTCACATTGAAATTTACAATCTGGAAAATATGATAAATCAATAATTTTATTTTATTATTACTGGTTTAAAAATAATAAATAAAATAAAATGTAATGTTGCTAAACTAAATACTGTAAAATATCCATGAAATATAATGAATTAATTTATATTGTGATTAAAAAGATTTTTAACATTGTAATTTACAACCTGGTAAACATAATAAATTATCAAGAATAATTATTGTTATTATAATTACTTTTGAAATATTTTTAGAATGTTATTGTAATAAATTAAAATAGCCAATTGCAACTTCGAGAATGAAGAAATGGATTTGGAAATTAATGGGCTGTTTTAAATTAATATTGCTAATTGCATTCTGGAAGCAATTAACGATTTTTAATCACTATCTGCTTATAGTTATTTTTTATAAATAAATGTATATTTTTTATAAATTAAGAGAAAAATTGGTGTGAAATATTGTTACTTTTTTATGATTGGTTTAATTAACGGTGTTCATAGCAAAACTATTTTTAATTGAGTGCATGAGTGACGCATGGTGAACATGATTTTGTACATTTTTTCTGCAAACATTTCCCTGTTGAAAAATAATTTTTTCAATTTTTTTCCAAGAGGGTTTTTACAGTGGCTTGCAGCTCAAGATGACGCCAATTCCCAATTGGCTGTTGTCTTTTTGAAATGTTTACTTCACAGTAAC
>JAQFZQ010003150.1:0-11520 GCA_034696005.1 Glomeris marginata | reverse complement strand
AACGCTTGTGCAATTGCTGCAGGGGCATGGAGGGGAAGCCTGCCTTACCCTTTTGGCGATGTGATGCCGCCTTAATGCCGATTGAAGATTTGCTAATATTTAAATTGCCATTCCGTCGAGAATATACAGATGTTCCAACTGCACAAGTCCGGTTCACTTTCCCGTTTGATTTCCTCATCCAGTCTTCAAGTTCTCAATGCAATTTTCTTGTTGACATAACATGCAAATTTGGCAGTTGGAGTTTGAACCTGTCGATTCGAAAACTATTTTTAGAACTCGAACATTGATATTTTTACCTGAAAATTAACAGTCAGATTAATACAGAATATTTTTCACAGAATATAACGAATAAACTACAATCATTCTTATTTATATATATATTCCATATGACAATTAAAAATTAAATCAAGAATTTATCAAGAATATGTATTAGGCCTACAAGAAATTTCGACATTTTTTAGTTACCAACTTTACGATAATTACTCGCAGAAAAACTACCTAAAAACAATCGTAGACAGATTATAACTACATGATCGACTTACCTCTGCAGATATGAAGAGCAATTTAATAATTTTTAGCGCCTTCAATCGTTGAAAACTTGAAAAAATGTCACGTGCGACGCGATGCGCGATCGGATTGAAATTGATTTTTGTAGGCAACGAAAGAGGTGCAACCGTCGCGCCATCTAGCGTCAAACGCCCAAACGAATTTTAAATCTTTGTTTCGCTTGTTTTATAAAGATTTTTACCACATCACCTGTACATTTCCAGCCTTTTGATTTAAAATAAAAACAATCATTTCGATCTCTTGTGAAATAATAAAAATTAACATACATTACTTACATTAATAATTGCCAAAATATTTTTTATTTATTTTATTGCAAAAAAAAAATAATAATTTCGCACAAAATAACTATCAATTAAACCAAGATAAAACTATACCAAAATAAAAATATTTAAAACTGAGCTTTTTAAATAGAAATGTAGAGGTTGTTTCCACAAGTTTTGTATATTCTATGTGGCCAATATATTAGATATAATGCTTAATAATAACTTTATAGTATATCTAAAAAGTTAAAATGCAAAATAACATGTATTGGTGGGTTATACATATACATAATAACAGATAAAAAAATATGTAAATAACAATTTTTAACTAGCAATCACAAATATGTATTATAAACATAAAAGGGGAATTGGAACTGTAATATGCTTAAAGGGATAATTCAATATGATTGTCTGCAGTGATGCTTTTATTAAGGAGCGCACTGTACATTTGTAAAATAACGATATACCTGACATGGTTAAAAAGAACGCAGAATTGAATTTAATCTGTCCTATGAAAATTATGTACATGATTATCCTCGGGACTTAACCCAAATTTGAGTTGAGATGTGGTTTAAACCAGAAAAACTATATTATATATCAAATCGGAGCAATAAGCGAGATCATATTACAACAACATTATTCGCCTATTTTCTTTTGCAGCCTAAATAACAAGAGAATTGAACGGAAATTATTCAAGATTAATTCATATCAAAGCTATATAACCAATCTCATATTTCATGTCAACTTCTTAAATGAAGCAGTAAATTTAGATCACAGCAAAAATCGCTATGGAACTTTTACTGAGGAAGTTGCATTATATATTAGGTTTGTCTGCAAAATAATGAGGCTAGAAATATACGCTTAACAGTTTCAATATTTAAAGTTGTTTTTTATTAACTTAATTTGAATTTAAAGTTAAATAAGCGAAAATAACAATAAAACTGTAGTCTGTCCACTGAGAGTTGAAATCAAAAGGCCACACAAAGGTCACACTCAACATTAGAAGGCCTAAACAAAATGGGATATATATTTTAGGGTGAACAGGTGGTGTCTTGAAAAATACACCCAATTATTCAATACACCCCTCTCCATCATTTCAAATTGAACTGTTACATAAAACGTAAAGTGTGACCTTGTGTGACCTTCTGGTTTCAACTTTTAGTAGACAGACTATACTGTATTTTCAAACAAACATGGAAAACCTGGAAGTTTTTGGAAATAGTAGTATAATTATCGTTGCAATGCAGACACTCCTAGAACATAGAATAAGTGTTTCAATTTTAGAACAAAATTATTATTAACAGTATATGCAAGAATTAATAAGCAAAATGTACTAATGGCAACACAAAGTTTCATCAAAGCTGTGATCCATGAACAGCACTCACATTTTTCTTAAAGGTGAACTGACAGGGCGGGAAACGTGAACTATGGTCAGTGCCTCGAGTGCACTTTTGGGCCAATCATTGACAGACTAATTGGTGGGTAGTCCAAATTTACCAAAAGGCAGGGTTGGTCATGGTCCACTTTTCCCACCCTGTCAGTTCACCTTTAAGAAATAACACCTATACTAAATTCCAATTTATCTTGGCAAAAAAGGGGCGTGTCTTTGCAAAGCAGAGGTGTGAATCTCTTTGATTATTGGTTTATTAACTAGCCAATTTACGCGTTTACAAACAGCACCCTTTGGGGTGTGGCCAATCAGGCAGCAGCCATTTACTATTGGCTCTTAAGGTGTCAATCATTAAAGTAGACACGCCCTTTTTTGCCAAGATAAATTGGAATTTAGTATATTCTATTTACTTCCACCTGGACGCAATTAAATTTTAGAAACTAAATCACAGCTTTGGTAACACTTTATGTTGCCACCATTGTTCATTTCAGCAAGTATAATACAGCTTATAATTATTACCATATAAATGGCCGATTCTCGAATTAAAAATATAGCAAAAATAAAACTATTGTTACCAAATAAAAGCAGTTTATAAGTATAATTATAATAATTATAATAATCAGATTAAGATCACGTGTATATTAAATTTTGCACAATTTATCTGGAAAATAAACTGGATGGAAGCATTATTTTGAAGAGCCGGAGGAGTTTGTTTCGCTTCATTATTTTACAGATTGGTACATGCACATATATAACCATATACATATACGTACCTTGAAATTTTCAAATAAAAAATGTATTTGTATACAACAATTGGACTAAGCTGCACGATTTTCTTTTCACTTATTTCACTTGAAACTCGTTATTGGTGTAGTAGGTATGTGGATATGGCAACGTTTTCTTTTGGTTGTTGTTGTCAAATATGATATAGTACAGCGTTTATAGCTGCATGGAGCTATAGTAACAGCATGCAAAAACCGATTTACTTTTTGATGACTTGCTGCATGGGCAGAAAAATGAATTTTTTTGTCGTATATGTCGGTCGCAGATGGAGACAGAATCACTGAATATACGTGAAAAGTCACGTTATAGTAACTTCATACTTATATCTCTCTTACTTGTCACACGTGATTCTCTTGAGCACCTGTAGGTAGGTCTATACGTACATTCATGCACTATTTAACATTTGTACAGTTCTCCATTCTCAGCCATCTCATCGTTGAGCACAATTGTTCAATCAGCTGGGATCATCATCAACATCATCCTCCTCCTCATCATCATCATCCTCCTTCGGCTCGGCTTCTCTGCCTGATCCCCTTAAAAAGTGCACTCATATTTTTCTTATCCATATAATAAATGTCAATGTCTCGCTATCTTCTTAGCATATCCAGGCTTCTTCATCGTAAGGACACAGTCACGTGCTCATATGTATCGCAGTTCCCCAAAACCTCACAATTTTCATGGCCATATCAACGGTGAACACAAAGTGACCAATGCGATCGTCACGAGAAGCACAATAGCAACCGGCTGAACGCTGCTGGAACACCCTGTAAATTATAAATTGGGAACAGTCAATGCAGCATCACTGCCTCCAAAAGTGATAACACTACAGACACATCTTTGTGAGTGTCCAATGCAAAATATATGTTCAAACACCTTCCTGCTGTGCAATATAATAGAACAATTTAGAAACAGTTCAGCCCCAACCTCCACCAAGTTCAGATAAATATATTTATCAAGATGTACTTTACTTTGTTACAAATTTATCAACTGTTTTTCAAAGTAAAATTTGTTTCCTATGCTTTCACACATGGAACATCACTCCACATCATCGCCATTATGAGCAGTAGAAAGGATGATCATTGAGCGGGACGGAAGTGATGTCACTTCCGGTTCCTGTGTGACGTCATATCCGGTTCCGGTTCATTTGCATATTAACCATCCCCCCATGGAACACCTGGAATGTGGCCGGGGTCTAATTAGCATAATCGGTTCATTGACCTTACCAGAAGTAGATGAGCATGAAATAATTAATAACATAAAAACCGGAAGTGGGCGTGGCTAATTATTCATATCACACTCAGAAGTACGTTACACTACAACTTCTCTAGGCTAATACAATAGATAAGTTATTATTATCTAGCTCTTTGTTAACTGTAAATAGTTTGGTCCCAGCTTCATGCCTATGATTAAGTTATAACCACTCTAACTTGTCTAATAACTAGGATAAATAATAAATGTAATTAATATAGTAATTAATAGCGAGTTTCTTACTTTATCCTGCATACATGAAATAACACGGCAACCAGTATAAGATGATTTCATATTAAAAATAGGCTACTCCAATTAGCTCTGATATCTAGCAGAAAAAATTCGAGCAACATGGCAGAAAGCTCCTGCTCAATCGATTGTTAATCTCTTGCTGATTATTTTTACATCAACATTGCTACCCTAATAGAAAAATACTGCTGTTTGCTTCGAAGTTATGGAGTATACTCGAGAGACATGTAGCCAAATATGAATCAGTAGGAGGGGGATCTATATTTAATTATCATATGTACGGCTATAATTTGCTGAACTTTACAAGATTGTTTATTCTGCACTGTAATTATGTTTATATTCTGTGCCTCCAATTATGTAACCTACTATACTTGTCCATATCTGTTTTGCAACTAACATTCCCCATCATATTGTTAATACAAAATTAACCATCACGTTGTTACCTCATATAACTTGAAAAGTTTCATAATTAAATTTAAACAACATCGCAATATGCGCTAGAAGACATGCTGCAGACATATACGAGGGTGGTCCGGAAAGTAATGACCGTTGTTTAGTGTCAATGTTAATTAACAAAACGTATAAGATGCATATATTAAATTATTTGTAAAAATACTACCCTTTATGTTGCCGCCAGTGTACTGAGCAAGTTTATTACAAGTTTCATGTCATTTAAACTGTCACTTCACATAGAGCTGAGAGGATCAATTCACAGTAAAGGGAAAAAATTCCTTGCAAAAGTTTATTTATTGAACAACAATGCAATACCGCACACAGTGCAGGAATAGCTACAGCCAATACACTGGTGGAAACATGACAGGCAGGACCTTAGCACGAAAGCAATTTCTCCTATGGCCAAGAAACACTTTCACATACAATTAAACAATGAAGTACTGATAGGGGATAGGAATCACACATTACAATAGTGATATCTGATGAATATATATGTGGGCTATCCGGAAAATATTAGCCGTTTTTTATTTAAAAATACAAAGCTGTTGTATTGCTTAATGTTTATTAACATTTTATACTACATACATGTATTTTTAAAAATATTACCGTATTTTTGAAATGGTCCCTTGGCTCTATAATAAATTGTTGCAGTACTAAAAAAATTGTGTTGCTACCAGTGCATTTTACAAGTTTATTACAAATTTGACCTCCTTTCAACTGTAAAACCTTTGTCAAATGGTATGTTGGTCACTTAAAAGATGTGAAGAGCAATTTGCAGTGAACAAAGTTTTACTGTCGTTAGGAATTGATTTATTGAAAGACAAACTAAAATACACCAAATGTTGGAATCGCACACACCTCCATTGCTGGTAACTTTTATACAGACAATACACTGTTGTGTGGTACCTGTGACAATCTTTTATGGACGTTATTTTTCATAGGGCCAAGAAACCATTTCATATGTAAGGTAAGGATTTTAATCGATACTTTAATATGCATATAAAGCATTATGTTATTGAACATTTGATATTACAACAGGTTTGAATTTTAAAATAAAAAGCGGCTAATACTTTCCGGATAGCCTACGTATATTAGGCATCATGATGTTTTTAAAAAACCGTTTAAGATGCATGTTAAATATTTTGTTAATTAACATTTGACATTACAGCAGCATTGTACATATGTTTTGCAGAGCACCTTACAAAACTGTCAATTCACCTTTAAAGATAACACCTCACTGACAACAATGCTGACAACATGAGTTCTACAGTTAGTGCCATGAAAAATTGTGCCGGATATGACGTCACACAGAAGAGTCGACTCATTTTAGGAGTCGGGGTGCGATGCACCTGCGTGCGGGCCGGCAGCGTCACATTACCGCACGCAGGTGCATCGAACCCCGACCCCTAAAATGAGTCGACTCTTCTGTGTGACGTCATATCCGGTACAATCTTTCATGGCACTAACTTTAAATCCAAGTTATAGATTTTAGGGTTGCATAATTTATGGGAGTAGAAAGCAACTTTCCTGCATCCAATGGCGGTTTTCGCCGAGGAGGAGATCCAGATGATCCATCATGGCTACCACCAGACATTCCTTTCCCATCTTGATACTTCATTTCTATAGACAGATGCAACATTTCTTTATTAAAAGAAAACTCAAGTCAGCCATGAAGTACTCAAAGCTTTTTCAATAGCAAAAATCTATCTATAAGTGTTTTCTCATCCCTATTCAAAATTGTGGATATTTCAGCTGTTGGTATCACACTGCACACAAACTCTCACTCTCACACTGACACGAACATACACACATACAATATCAATGAACGTTGCATTGAACGTTGAATTCTTCTTCCCTATTCTAGTGAACTACCCAATTGAAAGAGCCGAGCAAAGGAAACTTGGATTCGCATCTGAATGCTAGGTATAGCTCTTGGATCGAATGCAAAACATCACTTATTTGTGTGTGACGTGCTCGGAAAAGCAAATAACAGTCGTTAGTAGTGCAAAAAAGTTTAAGCTAAGAACATGGAAAAGTTTTTCGTATTTTTTGGAGCATTAATATTTGTTCTAATAAAATGGAAAAACATAAAAACATACAAAAATAATTTGAAGCTTGTTTCGCAGGAATGGGAAAGATCATCATCTTACCTTTTTCTGCGTGTCCAGCATCTTCAAGCAATGCATTTTGACGAAAATCGAGATTTTTACTCCTAGCTGCCGATCCGTTTCGAATGCTCCCAAATTCCGTAAACTCTGCGATAGCAAAAATCAAAGAAAAAAAGAATCGAGGAGAGAGTAAAAATCTCTCGGTTATGTTACAAATTTAAGGCATATAAGCCATGACAAACAGCTCAGTGCCTAAAGATGGTGGACGTGCAGATTGTGGACATGAAATGAGCATACGGTATATTTGCAACCAACTTATGGATATGACAAACTTTGTGAAGTTGTATACTGTAGCCACCACTAGAGTTGAGCCTCGGCATGTCGGGATTATGACGTATTCTACTCTCTAAACAGGGTACCACCTGCCTGACCAGGTGCAGCAAACCGTACAGGTGGCACCCTGTTTAGAGAGTAGTAGCTACGTCATAAACGCAGCCTGCCGAGGCTCAACTCTTGTGATTTGTAAGTAAGATGAAAGTGGAACCTTGTACAACTTAAAGGTGAACTGACACGATATTGTAAGGTACTCTGAAACTAAACCTACACGAAGAAAACCCATGAAGACAGCAAGTGTTGCAACAAAATATCTGTAGAAATTAGTAAAAAAAGTTATTAGCACTCAAAAGTTCGGAAAAGTCATTAATTTAGGAGGTTTGCCTCCTATCTTGGTAACCTTAAGTATCTAATAACTCTGAGACTCGGACGGTAGTTGTTAATACACTCTCCCAATTTTCGTAAAAGTCTGTGAGGAGAAAAAATATCATGTCAGTTCAACTTTAATTGCAGCTATACGACAGAAGTAGATTGCACATTAATGTTGCGCGTAAGATTTCTGTATAAAGATGGTCATACCTCCTTTGATTAGTCCACTTAAAATGGGCTGATTTTACTGCATTCTGATGGCACAAAATGTTCGCCAACAGTTGCAATAAAACTCTATTTGCCCATTCCAAGTGGACGAAACCAAGTAGGTGTGACAAGGAACTCAAATTTCATTGAATGGACTGTACTATTACATGCTTGAAAATTGCATATACTAATTTCCAGAAACCAACCTCAAACCACCCGTGGGCATTACATTCATGACACAGACATGGTCTCAGCATGACGGTGTACCTGCACACTTCTCAGTCGCCGTCCGAGCCCATCTTAATCACACATTTAGTGAACGATGGATTGGATGGGGTGGCCCCGTGATGTGGCCTCCACGCTCACCAGATCTCACCACCCCCACTTGATTTCTTCGTATGGGGCCACATGAAGAGACCCCCATCGACTCGGACAACATCGACACCATGCCTGGCATTTTGAAAGGGTGTAGAGGAAATTGCAACGCAGGTACAACACCTACATTGAAGTCTGTGGCCGCCAATTTCAGCAACTTCTGTAGCAACCACACATGTGAAAGGTTCAGCATCCACTGTTGATTGTCCAGTGTATAATGAATGCAATGCCCACGGGTGGTTTGAGGGTAATTACCTGGAAACGGTGCATTTCCGGATATGTGTTATTTTGTGAATTGTGTTCAAATCTCTCCCTTCTATATGCCTGCACAGTTTGTTGGTTTTATTCTGAAACACCCAGTAGTATATGAAGTACTATAGCCTCACGCAAAAATTGTGCTTATATCAGTGAACAAGCTATAATGCATCAAACCAACCAATTAATTGTACAGACCTAATGAATTTCATTGAGCTCGAAAAGTACTTTTGAAATATATTATTCAATAACCGATAATCTGTAAACAAAAATCAAAATATTATGCAGATGTGACTTATTACAGCCATTTTACTAAGATGGATCCTTTATTTGTATAAAGTTAGTATTAAATAATTAAGCAAAAATTTATAAAAAACAATTTTGATATAAAACCTCACTAATATTATTCCACAATCTACATTTGGAGTCACATGGGTCCTGAAGAACCACACTTGGCTTTTATCGTTGTCATAATTAAATTTGGAACCTCGAAATTAATTCGAGTTTGCTGAGAAACCTTTCAATATTATGTTTAACAATTCCTTGCTCATGTCAACAAAGTTTGAGCTTGTTGCCTCAGACAAAATTCAATCATTTCGTTAAATTTATTCTTGGCTAATTGCAATGGCTTCTGTATTCTTATTTTGATGCACACTTAAAGTTGTTGAATTGAATTTTCAATTTGTCTATCTCTTATGAAAAATGTATCAATTTGAATATATACAATACAAAACTACCGGTTTTTTCTAAGTGACCAAATTCAAATTCTGCATAACAAATTTGCTGAACCCAAAGTGAGAAACATTTATTGATATATGGCGAAAATAGCAGAATTTTCTGTCAGCAGACAACTTCACGAAGCTAAACACTGCATACCATTGCAGGGGGATAATTGCAAAAGTGATTATGCATGAAGGGCTTTAAGGCAAAAGCGCATGCGCACAAGCAGCCTCATGAATGTCTCCAAAACTCCCATTCACAGCACGAGCATCGGAGCACACATTCCAGATTCCTTCCACGCTTCCTATGTGTATGCATTCAGATACACACACCTATAGCCAACTCATATCCCCACCAAACACAGCACACCCTCCTCCTACTGCACATCGACATCAAACTGCCCCACATCAACCGTTGTCATGAATTTCAAACACGTTCCTTTTCAAGTTGAGCAAACGAGCTCTGCACACGAGGTCAACAATCAGAAACAACGCCGTCCCTCGATCGAACTCAGAATCCCAAATACACCGGTTCACACTTGTTACAAACAAGTATCGCCACGTTAACCCAGTTAGTACTTGCTACCAAATCAACAACTGTGCAATGGAAGAAGCAGTTTTTCCTGCAGAGTACGCAGCGAATCAAGAAATGGTGAACGACGAGCTCCGAATCTCCAAAATTCAAAATTGAACCCTGCTCAAAGAGCTAAACGAGAAACCACAGCTAGCTCACTGTTTACTAAAGTAGTGGTCTTCAAAGTTGGTAGCCACATATAATTGCATGGTAGCAAAAGTCACAAATATTCAATGTTGCATGCGCAGAAAGATGAATCTGAAGATGCAATGTTCTCATTTTAAATATGTCATAATGCATCATTTAGATAGCTGCTAAATATTACAGCTGCAACTTTGTTGCATGGCAATTGCTAATAACAATTTATTTAGGTGTACAGTGAAAACTCCATAAGTTAAACACGGTTGGGACAAAAACTTTTGTTCAATATAAGGAAGTGTTCAACATAAGGAAAATTGCAAGAAATTGTATTGCTTAAAAAAATCTGTTATTTTACATTGTTTTGCCACTCCAGAATTGGACACTAATATAGCAGATAATTTGCACTATATGGCTAATGCTTCATTCTCCAAAGATTGCTCCTTTTATACGCAAAATGTTTTCAGATCCTTTATCATTTTGAAGGTGTGGTTTTCTGCAAAAATTAATAGTTCCAGCTTGCTCTTCATATTTAACTCATTACTAGCTTTTTTCTTTGGAGCCATGTTGATCACAACTGTTGCAGGGGTAGATTCATGCCAGTTCTAATTCCTGCCACCAGGAGCGGTGAAAATGATGACTTTGTACAGGTCAAGATCTAACATTGGGAAACAGGAAACCAGGAAAAATTCCCTGTGGGTGTGATAATAATTGGCCTTCAGAGATTCCAGGAAAAAGTGCACCTTGTGTTCATAGTATAGAGGGGAATTATAAGCTATATTGGAGAATACAAGGTAGGGAGGTGTTCAACATGAAGAGGGTAGCCCCTGTGTATTGTGCATAAGCGGCCAGAAGACCCACAACTGCCTTTTGCATTACTTGGCTGCAAAAAGTTTACTTCTCATTCGAATTCACAATCAGGCAACATGTTTTCAAGGAAGGAACACCTTAGGGAAATGTCTTAGTACATATACCGACAGACGATTGCTGATTTCCTAGCCTCATGCTTCGTGCATGGTGGAACCCAGGTCACATGGTACAAATTGTCTATTAATTGCTACGTTTTGTGGCTTGAGAGGAATTGCAAACGGGGATGTATCAGCTGCAATGAGACTGTAGCAGCAATCTACAGTACATAGGGCTACCACTTTAATGATACACTGAGCCACATCCAAGTTCATCAATTATTGCGCAACACTACTGCTCCCAAGTTTGACAATTGATATCCCCTACAGAAGTTCTGAAATGCCACATGGCAGCTATAGCAAGTGATTTGGTTATATGTAGCCCTATATTTTACATAAAATATTAATACGGAATACCATAATGGTTATATTGAGAAGCTAATGATGGCAGCAACATGTAAGGATCTTAGCATCACAGTAATTGACCTATTTCAAAGGGCACCGCCCACAAAAAGCGTAGCTCCACCCACCGTAGCACACAATCCCGAACCCATGTAAAACTCGACCCAAAATGGCGGTCGGGACGA
>JAQFZQ010003149.1:0-11524 GCA_034696005.1 Glomeris marginata | reverse complement strand
TCAACAAATTTAGGGAAATGATTGTCTTTGCGATTAAAAATAAGCAAAAATACCCTGGAACTTCTCCTTTAAATAAAATCTCTGTGGAAATTATTAATAAAAAAATGTTAGCACTTAAAGTTCGACGGAGTAATTAAGTTAGGAGGTTCACCTACGTTTCCCAAATTAAGCAAACTTTAAAACTTTAAGTGCTAATAACTTTTTTATATTAATTCCCACATAGAAAATAAGGTTTCAGTACGTTAATTGGAATATACAATTGTGTCTTTCATAAGGTATAATGACATTATATTGTTATATGGAGGACTAATAAGAGGTCCACCGTACACTTCTACGAACTGTATGCGATAGTATGATTGTTAAAAGTATTGATGTACAGCCAATGAATGATAAGCATATAATTTAAAGACTTTCTAAACATTAATTTCAAATGGAAATGAAATGTACAGTGTAATACAGAATGATATATTATCCGTAACACTTATTTTTATACGCTTTGAAGGAATTTGCGGTGGAAGTGCTTCGGGAAAGACCACAGTTGCCAAGAAAATAATCCAGGAGTTAAATGTACCGTGGGTTACATTGCTCAGCATGGATGCCTTTTACAAGGTTTGATTCTTGTTTTACTATTTTAATACAATAAAATATACGAATATTGTAATTTTTGACCGCATTTTCTGCATTTCAAGGTGTTGAATGAAAAGCAACACGATTTGGCCAGTGAACACGAATACAACTTCGATCATCCAGATGCCTTTGATTTTGAATTATTAATAGAAACTTTAAGAAAGTTGAAAGAAGGTAGAAGAGTAGAAATACCCGTGTACAGCTTTGCGACACACAAGCGAGAACCTCACGTGGTAACTCTTGCGGTCATCTTGCAATTTCCTTCTAATAATTTCCCACATGTCCAATCCTTCATCTTCTTTCTAGAAATTATTATACGGAGCAAATGTGATTATTTTCGAAGGTATATTGGCTTTTTACGACAAGGATCTGCTAGATGTAAGTGGTAACTCTAACGCGTGGTTGCGGACCGTGATCTCGACGGATTCGAAAGGTTGTAATAACCACGTGTACTTTCAGATGATGGACATGAAGGTTTTTGTGGACACCGACTCGGATATAAGGCTCGTTAGGAGACTTCAACGTGATATTTCCGACAGAGGAAGGGACTTGGAAGGTGTCCTGAAGCAGTACGATAAATTCGTGAAGCCCGCTTTCGATTACTATATCGCGCCGTGCATGGTGCACGCGGATATCATTGTGCCAAGAGGTGAGTGATGACTGTGAAATCATTATAATTAAGTTGTATAAACTACTTTATTTCATCAAAGTATTTAGTAAAGATCCATTTGCAGTAAACGAATAATATTTATTAGATGTCAAATAAAATAGTTTTACCGTGTTGCGTCTGACAAAAGTGTAATACTAAATATATATTCAATTGTATTATAATTTAATTTTACAGGTGGAGAAAATGAGATTGCAATCGGCTTGATTGTTCAACATATACACAATCAACTTCAGCAGGTGGAATGAAAAACGGCTGATTTGATGCAATTGGTATTAATATTTTATACGTATTTTAATTTTATGAATTTTATTTTTTGAAGAGAGGATTCAAAATCAGGTTCGTTTGTTTGTTAAATTGTTTTACTGTACTGCACTTGGGTATTATGCACATATAGCAATTGCTACAAATTATAGGGGCAAATTGGCCCAATCTCATCACGGACAACCGTTGCCCGACTCGCTGTACATTCTTCCGGTTACTCCTCAGATACAGGGTTTACACACTTTCATGAGGTAAACATTTACATTTACACCCACATGGCTGGTTGAGCAAGATACCTTCACGTGTTAAATTTATTTTAGGAACAGGGACACACCGAGAGACGAATTCATTTTCTATTCCAAGAGGTTGATGCGGCTTCTACTCGAATACGCTCTTTCATTGCTACCATTCAAGGTGACCTCTAGTATAAACATACATGCAGTGGAACCTTAACTATCCAGGTTTCACACCACTCAGGGAAACCTGGGAATTTAGATTTTAGCTAAAAATTCAGGGAATTTGCTGAAAGCCGTAAACGTCTGGGAGAAAGATTTATATACTCATATTCAATTTGAATGTGTTTTAAATTACAATTATTTAAATACATTTTTGTAATAAAACTACTAGTTTAATCTGCATATAATATGCTCTGGAAATTTTGCCAAAGCACTCTGGAAAACTCATGGGAAATGGTAATCCCGTATTGGTATGAATTAACCACGAATGAGGAAGTTTGATTTTAAAGATTAAAATTTAATATTTGTGCAAGGACACAAATCAAGTATGTTGTGTCCGTGACTTCTGTATACTTTTATAAATGAAATTGTCATTATCGTGTCCAAATCATTAATATTAGTGTGTTGCCCGAAACCGCGCGGGTTCCATCGACTTCGGATAGTAATTGAGGTTCCACTGTATTACAAAGTTGAAATGGTCCAAATATTGATTCAATTAACTATTTGCTTTATAGGATGTATTTGTTGACACACCACAGTCTATTCCATACAGGGGGAAAGTTATCCGTTCCAAAAAGGCAGGTTTTTTCATTTGTCGCCGTTTGCATTTGCGCGCGTAAAATTATGATGGATTTTTAATTGCGAAATTGTAGATTTGTGGTGTTTCTATTCTGAGAGCTGGTGAAACGATGGAACAAGCTCTTTGTGATGTACTAAAAGACATCCAACTCGGCAAGATTCTCATACAGACCAACTGGGACACCGGTGAACCCGAGGTACTTACCCCATTTGCGCCGCCGAAAGGTGTTGATGTTTTGGCTTTAACTAACCATGTGTAACTTTAACAAATCAATATTGTGTAAGTATATTATTTAAAAGTTAAAATTGAACTGATATTGTTTTGTAATGTATATTTTTGTATTGTCAGATTTTTGAATTCACGGATCGTGAACTTTTGAATTTCCTCTTTTATGTAGACGGTAATTTTTAATTGATATAGTTTAATGTTAATGTTGTCTTTGTTCCAGTTGTACTACTTGCGTTTGCCCAAGGATATAAAAGATTTCAGCATTATCCTGATGGACGCGACCGTGGCCACCGGCGCGGCCGCCATGATGGCCGTTCGCGTACTTCTCGATCACGACGTGCCGGAAGAAAACATCCTTCTGTGTTCGCTGTTGTCTGCCGAGTCAGGTACCTTCTTCCACTTGATTACATACAGTGTTAGAAAAGTAAGGAAGACGGGCTTGTCTTTGAATTTTTGAATACCATGTTACAGGTGTTCATTCGATAGCTTACGCGTTTCCGAAAGTGAAGATTGTCACCACAGCCTTGGACAAAGTGATCAATTCAAAATTCCACATTATTCCTGGAATAGGTCGGTTGTGATTATATAGTACACATCGTATTCTGGCCCATTCGCTTCTGATATAGACTGTTTCGTACAGGGAATTTTGGGAACCGTTACTTTGGGACGGAAGCGTCGTACTCTTCGGACAGCGACTGCTCAACGGGTTACAGCGGGGAAAATGGTGGTTCAGGTTGAGGTCGATATATGACAGACAAGAGGTTAGATTTCACATTTTATACCTACGAAACCAATGGTGGAACACCGTTAAATGTTAGTTAAGCAATGGGCTGTGATAAGAGTAAAAATTGGATTTTTTAACTATACTGAAACCACGGTCAAAGTTGCACTAGGATGGGTTGATGACAGAGGGAAAACGAGATGGTTTCAAGCCTTTTGACCAATTGGGGAGAAGATAGGACGCGTTTGGGGCGTGGCTAACATGTTATCAGGTGCCTTATGGGTCAAAGAATTTGTAATTATCTCGTATTGCCCCATTTCGACCATACCCTTCTGGTGCAACTTTGAATGCGTTTTCAGTATGTGAATTCATGTACTATATTTATTTTTAAAGTATGTGCTACAGTGACAAGTTTTTTGACATTCATAATTTGCACAAATGCCATAAAAATAAACTTAACAATTAATGCACAGCCTCGAAGAACGATTCAACTACGTTTTCGCCGTTAATTATTTATTTGAAAATAAAACGCAATGCATAATCAAACAAAGACTATTTAGAACGATGCAGAACTGCATCAGGACTGTAAAGTTTACAAATTGTAACTGATTATTTTTTAAAATATTAATTTAATCGTTTTTTAAGGTTGCGCTTCAATTGACACGCAACCTCAAAAAAGGATGTAACTGTGTATTGGTTCTTAGAAACAACCCAGGTTTTATGTGTACACCACTGGTTTTGTATATACTTTTAAAAATAAAATAAAAAACGAAGTTTGGCAATTATATACTGAAACCACGTTCAAGGTTGCACCATGCGGCGAGTTGAAAATGGGGACTATGAGGTTTTTAACCAATGAGAGAGGGATTATGACGCGTTTGGGCGTGGCTAATAATGACCAAGAATGTCCAATGTCATCATAACTATACTCTGATTGGTCGAAGGTCTCATTTTCTCCCTTGAAACTTCCCAACGTGGTGCAACCTTGACTACGGTTTTACTATATATAAAAAATTATTTATTAAGAATTAAATATTGTAAATTACGGTTTAAAATTGCAGATGTGCACACGTTTCTGCATTGAGCATTCATCATGACATTCCTGACGACTGTTTGCATGACATGATCTTGATATTGATAAACGTTGGAATAATTAATTCAGGAAAAAATCTATTTCTTTAATATCGTCAACTAGGATATGTTGACTTTAGCTGCCATGTAGCTTAATTAACTTTTCTGTTTAATTTATTTAACTTTTGTTATTGTTTTCCAACAGTATATTGTTTCTTTATGTCTAATCATAAAAATAGCGATTATTATATTACATATAACCAAGAGTGTGATATAACTTATCTGTTTATTTGGATGATTTGAATGCATTTTGAAAAATGATGTGCGCAGATTTCTTAATTGGTACAATTGAATATTATACTATAAATTCGTACGATTGCATAATAAAAATGCATTCCTGCAAATTATCGTATTATTCTTTTGTGGGTTTTCTTTGATATTATTACATATAATAAATGCAGACTGAAATGGTGGGATTAATCAATTGATGAATCATGATTTGAAATTGAGGTATTGACGCTTTTGCCAGCAGACTTTTCAGTATCTTGACATTGTTCCAAAAATTTAGAAGTTTTTTTAATAAAATACAATATAATTTTATATTATATTATAGTAGAGGAATAAATATAGACAAGGAACAATTTAATTATTTGGTAAAATGCATTTTGGTATTTCACGGTTCATACCAATACAACTACTAGCAACAATTGTAATGTTAATATTATATTTGTATACATTGTGGTAGTTGTTGTTTGGTTCAAAAGATGGAAGTGACTATTATGTTGGGTGAAGCAAGGAAATGTTGCTGACATAAATATTTGTGTCACCATTTTAAAAGACATTCGTCACGGTCATGGCTAGAAATTCAGCTTCTTCATTAAAGGTGTAAAATTAAATGAACCAAGTCAAAATCTGTAAGTTATTATTCCCTAAAATATAATGGGAATTAGCAAGACATAAAATGATTTATACTCTTGTACTTTGCCTCAAATATCGATTATGAAATATTACACTCTTTTAATATAATATATTGCAACTGATTGAAATGATACGGAGTTTTTCAATTAAAGGTGAAGTGAATTAAATAAACTACACGACATAAAACATAAAGAATACTGTTTGAAGCAAGTATTGCTATAAGATCTCTGTGGAAATTAATTTTAAAAAATTGTTGCACCTAAATTTGAATGGGGTAATTAAGTTAGAAGGTATACCTATGGTAACCAACCTTCTATATGGCATATTTTAAGTACAATTAGCTTTTTTTAAATAATTTCCACAGAGATTGTGTTGCAACACTTGCTTTAAAGATTTAAAGAATATTATTTATGGTTTTTGTGGTGTAGGTTAATTACTTTAAGTCACTTTACCTTTAAATCGCTTCAATTTTAAGTGAGAAAAAAAAACTAGGTATTATTTCGTTTAATCATAAATTTCTACATATTTGGGAACAATTTTCCTGCAAATTATGTTTATATTTAGAACATTTTATGTAATTTATAAAACAAATGGAAGCAAATTAAGTTGTATTAAAACAAATAACAGTAAAATATATCCAGTAATAAGAAGCTAATACTTGGGATTAATATAACAAGTAACAGTAAATTTTATTCGTCGATGCTGCAAAAAAAGTGGGGAAAACCACTCTGTTCATGAAAACAACTTTTTTTATTATGGCTTATAAATTTTTCATTTATATGAACTGGGTTTGTCTTGCTCCAAGTGAAGGAGGATAAAGGTAACATCCTAGCTTTTTGTATACAATTTTAAGCTTGTGTCTACATAAATATGTTACATTTGCATGAGGTCATTGACGGTACATAAATGACTTAATCAAACACCACAAAATTATTATTTATATAAGCATCCAGGGCAACAAAATCACATTTAATCTTCCACATATACTCGCTTTTCAGAAAGTCAGCTCACCTTTAAGACAGGTCTGGCTTAAAGGTGAAGTGACAGGGTTTGATAATGTACTCTGAAACTTAACCTGTTTAATGAGAAAACCCATGAAGAAAGCTAATATTTCAATAAAACCTCTGTGGAAATTAGTAAAAAAAAGTCATTAGCACTTAAAAGATTGCAAGTTGTAAAGATAAGAGGTTGGTATCATTGGAGAACCTGCTAACTTAATTACCCCATCAAACTTAAAGTGCTAATAACTTCTTTTTACTAATTTCTACAGAGATTTTGTTGCAAAACTTGGTTTCTTCATGCGTTTCCTAGTTGTTTAGGTTAAGTTTCAGGGTATTTTACAAAACGATGTCACTTCACCTTTAAATGCTTGCTTTATGTGCACAGAAATAAGTGACTGAAATGCTGACTGTGAAACTTTTCTGAAATTTTATAATTTCCTGGCATGTATTCAAAGAGGTCATTGAAAATATGCAAGGAAAACAAAATTTAAGACAGAGTATACCTATATTTCATGTGTTTATTTTCTATCCATATTTGTTGCATATAATTTTTCATTGTTGCATAATATTTAATTACATTACCTTCTGAAATATGATTTAATAAAATTTAGCAGAGCATTAAAAATTGATTCATAGAAGAGTTGTGAACAGAAATTACTTAATTTTCTGCATAATATTTTATTCAGGAGCAGATAGGATTATAAAGTTTATGCAGAAGTTTGCAAAGGTTTCTTGCCAAATGTTTTCTGAACAGAGTGCTATGCACAATTCTGCATAATTTATTATATGCATTAATTTTTTTGTGCATACAATTATCCTATGCACAGAATGGACTCAATGTTATTCATAATTGTGCAACAAGTGATTCAATTGTTTCCATTTTATAACTAATAAGCCTACTTTGCTTTTTGAAGATTTCTGTGATAATATGACTGCAGGAAAAGTGTAAAAAATGCACTATAATGAGAAATAAGTGATAAATAAAAGCACAACCTCGAAAAACGACTCAGCTGCATTTTAGCTGTTCATTATTCTTTGGCAAATAACCCTCTATAAATAATTTACAAAAATATGAAAGGTTGCAAAATGTTAGTTGGGTCGTTTTTCGAGGCTGTGCTTATTAATATTAAATGTAATGACAGGGTGAATGTAACAAGGTGAATGTAACATGGGATACACTTTTACATTTCATCCATGCATTTAATATTTTTGTTTTATATCTAATAAAAGACTTTACGAATGGGAATTAAAGGTGAAGTTTGGATGTGCATGATGGAAAGTTTACAATTGTTTTTTGATGAAATGACGAGGTTGTGACCTTGCTTACAACAGGATGTGAAAGATGCATAGTACCCTGTGTGACGTCACATTTAACTGTTGTTTGAAGAAAAGGAATTGAGTACTATGTTGTGATCCCTCCCTTTAACTGTTGCCCAGGTTATTTACAATTTTGTAAATATTGAGCAACTGCATTTTGTTTATTTCAATGGAAACTTTTATTACATTCATATATTTGACCTCGTTTATAATTCTTAGAATTGGTAATTATAATCTATAACATGTGTTTATAATTTAGACTTGCAACCGATTGAAAACAGGATATACGTTAATTGTTATGTGTAATTTTACCATTATCCCTGTGTGACTAATTGACAAAGTAATATTTTTCAGTTTTTCTTTGTGGAAATTAGTAAAAAGTTATTAGCAAATAGGAGGTCGAACCTCCTAACTTAATTACTCCGCCGACCTTTAATATAGCTGAGTTTTAGCAATGTTTAACTGAATTATTAGGAGTTTGACAGTTAATCAGGATTCTGAATTAGATTTATTTCCTTTTGTGTATGAATTCACAGGGGGTAGAGCAACTGATGGAACTGCATTTTCGCCTTCTAAACTCGCGTCTGCAGTATAGTGTTTCGGCTGTTCCATCTATACCGTTGTCCCCCTCTGCGTTAAATATTTCCCTACATTTTTATATTTTTTAATTTACAAAAAGTGAAGCAATGTTTTTGAAAAGGGTCAGGCTATGACATAAAGAACAACCTGGCAAACTATATTCCGTCATCGGATTTTTGATATTGTCAGCCATTTTCCAGAAATGTGTCATTGCAAGCAAACACTAAATATAATAGTAACTGACAGGTTTTTCCAGCACAGAGAGATTTCATTTTTAAACTCAACTCAAATTTTCCATAATGGGTAGGTTTCTCCCATGGAAATATTCCACCATAGACAGGTGTCACTGTACAAACTACATTGAAACCTGACTATGGTGGAAAATTTCAGTTTTTCCCCTCAATTGCCATGCAGTATGATGAATTTTTAAACAAAACCTTTCAATGTTTACAAATTACATATTTTTCTTTTGTTGCACATATTTCCTTGTGTTGCGCCAGTTGTTTATTTAGTCATTGGTGGGATTTTATTTCTGCTCATTTCCTGTGAGAAATTCTGTATAGACATCATAACAACTACCTTTTCCCCATTTGTCATTTTTAAATTCCCATTAAATTTAAATTTCAATATTTCATGCATTGGAAAATAAAACAAACGTTTTGAATAGTCAAAACATTGTAATGAATTGTAAATTGAATTCACATACGGAAATTGTATTTATTCATTCTGTTATAAAACACATTAATTTCTTGTAATGGACAAGTTCACCGGTGTTAACTGCGCATGCGCTGAACAGTAGCACGTGCTACTGTTCAGCGCATGCGCAGTTAACACCGGTACCACATGGTAGCATAATCGTCGTCCCACTTGTTTTTATAGATTCACATGTAAAGAGTAACGTCAAATTAATTAACTGTATGCAAAGAGTAAAATTATTGCAGCAGTTAATTTGAATTTCCAATCCGTTGTTTGTACTTTACGGTTTCATTCGGTCCGCCATCTTTAAATTTAAACCAAGAGTTCAAACAAAATGGCGGCGATCGAATGTAGCCGCCACAATAAACTATCGGGATTCAAAGGTAATCTTCGAAAATGTATTTTTTTAATTATGTGGCAAAGGAAATTAGCGAGAAAATGGGGAAACATTTTGTTTTGTATGCATATAGCACCAACGTTAGCTAGCGCCGTACGACGGCAAAACGCAACAACAGAGGTTTGGAAACGTTCCGAAAGGGCATATTTTCATCCGAAGAGGATTTCAAGAGGATACGGAATTTCCGGTAAATTAGTAAAAAACTACGTGTTGCGATGAATAACCTCGGATGCAGACAGGATTCTCAGAATTGACTCAAAAATCACGTGAAAAGGAAAACCGGAATTTCAAAATCATCGCTTTTTATTCAAAGTCCGGTTTGGAAACGGCGACGCTGACGGCGTTTCGAACGCGCCAATGGCGAGCGATGGAACGTGGGCGGTGCTTAGGGCGCAGGCGAATAGCGAGTCGTCGAACGTTCCACGCCCCATATAACGCCCCAAGGGCGGACAATCGGATGGCGAATCGGCGAAAGGCGGGTTGTGAGTGCGGTATTTTGACAATACACGTTGTCGGTGATGAAAATTTGTCATTTAAAGTTGGAAATTTGAAAGGCAAAGAGTGTTTATGTGATATTTGCGATGGAAAGAAAAGAAGAAAATGGCGGATTGAACCACAGCTCTGTGACAGCGGTAAGTTCACGTGTTTAAATTTCAGTTTCTACCGATGCATGATGTTCAAGGTTTGCTTTTGTACCATTGTCTGTTTTTTTCATCATTTTTCCACGCAGTCATGCACTTTATTTCACTTCAAAAAACCTTTGAAATGTATAAATGGTGTTCTTGAATTTTTATTACCCGCAATTATTTGCTTCCTTACTTTTATTTTCCTCAAGTTATTTTTTCTTCTTCATATAATTACACCATTAAAATATTTTGTTTAGTATAAATGTCCAAATAAACCAAATAAACTTGTATAATACTGGATTCACTTTGACATTACAATTTAAAGTAAGAAACTATTATGCAAATAAAGGCCTAATATTTAAATTACATTTATAATAAATAATTCGTGTTAAAAATCAAGCAAACAAACTCGTGTAATTCTGAATTTACTTTGTTACAAAGAAATCAATCCATTTTAAGTATAATAAACACTTGTAATTCAATAAACACTTGTAATATAAGTAAATCATGAATTATATTTTAATAATATTTTCAAATCAAATTCTACTTTCCCTATTCTAATTATATGTACTGTTAATTAATCTCCATATACTGTATTTTGAAGCAATATTTATGTAATTCTATTAAAATTGTGGTCAATTAAACCTTTGGACTAATATTAAATAAAATAAATTCATTTTTTTTAAGCATAAATACATTCATGGCATAAATATTACTGGAAATTTGCATAATTTTCATGATTTAATTAAGGATGAAAACAAATTGATGTTTTGTTACTGAAATACATAAATATTATAATTATTTTGATAAATCTATACTTTTAATTAAATACTTTGAATAAAATAAAGGAAGCAAATATAATAATAATTATTGAGGAAACCTAATTAAAATTAGGTTAATTGTGACCAATATATGGCTGTATACATATTTATAAACCGACCATATGTGAAAAGATCCGGATTATTGCAGTTTGAAGTATGTTTTATTAAAGATTTAAATTCTAGCACATGAGTAGGCTTAAAATAGTGATTTTTTGTTGTTGGTTGTTTTTGTTTTTTTATTTCTGGTTGGCTTAATAATGGGATGTATATTGTGTGCAAAATGTTGAGCAACTTTACCAGAAATGCCTGAAGGATATACGTGAGTTTGTGGTAATTATTTTGAAGAACCTGCAGCAGCAACTGCAACAAGGAAAGAAGTTGTTTGTCAGCATTCAGGTTGGGTTTTCCCCTCCATTTCATGTGCAAAGGTCATGAACTACTCCTTCCAGGACACCTACCCTACATATTCTCAGTATTTTCCTCTAAATTATACATCATTTTAGGTATACACCTGTAGACAATTTTTTAAATATCTGTGATGTAACAACTTGTTTAT
>JAQFZQ010003148.1:0-11527 GCA_034696005.1 Glomeris marginata | reverse complement strand
TATGCTGCAACCTGTTTATTAAAAATGTTTAGACGAAATCCGTATTCACGCAAATGGACTAGTCAGAAGACCTTTAAATTAAACCTTAATAAAAAGTTACAAAACGAATTACTGCATTAGATTACTGACAAATCATATACTATTTAATCGGATTTCTAATTATTGTGTGCCTTGAGCTTCAAATTGTGATTCATATAAAATCTGAACAAATACAAATATTTCCCAGAAATCAATGTTGGATATAGTATAAATCATAAGTGAGATTGGTGCCACCGATATGGACATGGATAGTCCAGGTTGCAAATGCTATAGTATTAAGGGATTTCAAAACAAAAAATACATAAACACTAAGACCACTCCCACTGACATATGCCACTGGAAATTCAACACCGCAGGATTATGGTGATATAAAATGAATGCAAAATACAAATCAAAGTTTCTATGAATTATTGCATTAGGCTGCTCAGCAAAATAACAATGGGATAGATCCACGGTTACCTGGAACGAAAGTATTGCAATCCATTTTAAACATATGCCGAAGATTACCATGTTTATTGAAATACTGAATTTACAGAGAAAAATAATATTCAGTTTCAAACTATATATTCATTATCAAACAGAGCATTTGTTTAACACATAGCTTATGATCCCATGGTGTTTATTATATGGCAGTTTATTATATGTATAAAGTACTATTTAACATCATGTTTATAGCAAATGCCAAATGTTTGGCATTTGGTTTACAATACCAAGACGTATCTTATATCAAGTGTTTTCTATAAGGAGGTTCAAAAACAGGAAGGACTTGAGTTTCCGCTGACCTCAATGTTAAATCCAGTCTGACATGATAGTCACATACATGGTTAAGTACAAAGTTTCGCAGGCAAACATTGTAATTTTCCGGTAGTGTGGCATCCTGTGCGATTTGGTGGAGGAAATTACGCCACTACATAAATGGTGTATTTTTAGAGTTATATTTAATTTAAATTATCTTTATCAACTGTTTTTGTTTTTTATACAGTGAAGATCATTACTGTAACAGAACCATAAACTAATATTTCGGCTACTTCTTAAATTCATAATATTATTCTTTTATTAATTGTGACAGTGCCATTAAAATAGAGAAAACTATTTATACAGTATTTTTAAGACTTAAAAGTTACATATAAATTGAGTTTCAATTGACCTCTATATCACTAGCCTCAATGCCAAATTCAGTCTCACGTGATAGTCACGTGCATGGAGAATACAAAAAGTACATCCCTCTAAAATCTCACAGCAGTAAGTAGCAAAACACCACTACAAGAAACATAATTGCTTTCAATGTGCTCTGTAGTACAGGATTAAAGGTAGTAATTTTGGTAAATATGTACACTAGATAAATTGATCTCTAATCAATTTTGTTAACTTTACAGTGTGCTGACTATTACTCAGTAAGAACTTCAACATTGGATCCGTCGATACCAGAAAACTACATCATAGGTGAGATTCTTTCATTATTTCAGTGGAATTTAGTAATTTAAAGAACTGCAATTCTAATGATAGTTGCATACAAAATGTAATAACAAATTTGATGATTTCAATTTCATAATGTTTACAAATTATGTGTTGGCCCCAATCCCAGTACAGTTTAATAAAATCCATTTTAGTAAGTATCCCCGCTTGATCGATGCAAAACGCAGCATATGGATATATATATAACTTCAGACTGACAGCCAAAAAAATATATTATTACACACTTATATGCCAACATTCACTTGAGCTGCTTGGAAAAGCAATACATACTTACACAATTGGAGACAAGAAAGATAATGTTATCGAATGGGAAGAAGAAATATTTAAGGAATACCATATTTTCTTAGCGAATGAAGTTTTCATGCAGTGAGGTGGATGCGACGGGAAAGGCTGAGAAATGTATGTCTAGATTAATTACAAAATAGCTAGAAATATGTCCCAATAAGTCTTACAGAAAATCGTATTTCAAATTGAGGGATTTCCTATGTTCTCATTGCCTACACACGATAAAGATATTACTGAAGATGAAGTAATATTTTGGTGACCTTTGCACTTTTCATGAAGGAGCAAAATTTCTTAACAGGCTGTACACACATTGCTATAATTATTTTTAAATGTCAAGCAATGTCATCGAGAAGCTATGCACGCTTATAAGAAGCTATGCACGCTTATAATTAAGCAGGTTAATGATGTCACTTATAACAGTTCATACTGTGTCAATATTGGAAAAGTAGTCAACATAACACAATTAATATTAATGAACACGTAATTAAGCTACTGACTCCGTAACTATACCCTAAACGCATTTGAGCTGTAGTTAAAATTTAGTGGCCAGATATTAATTTACTACAAAACTTAATACAATTCAAATTTATATTTTTTACAGGTTTCAGATTCGACAGCCAACTATCAATTAATCAATCTAGACAATCTGGTAAGTAATGATACGCATGTGCACATCACTCCAGTAAACACCTAACAATTGCCTCGACACAGCATTTTCATGTGTGTTAATTTTGCATTGAAAACACCGCAAAGTGTTTAGTTTAGGTTCAAGTGAGAACTCTCTGGTTTGCTTTCGTCAGTAGCACAGCAGGGTCCACTCAATACTGCACTGCACTGCACAGAGAACAGTCCGTTACTGAAAAATACACTGCACAAAGAAGCCCAACAATCAAATTTCAAATCTTAAGACCATTTCCACAGAATATTCAGGTGATAAGGAATGCCTAGCGCAGGAGTGAACCTGCAGGTTGCAAATGTTCAGGAAAGCCAAGCAGAGGCGGGTAATAAGAGGAAAGGTGCAGCCGGAGGTGGAGGTCACTTTTACGAGATCAAGCTTTCTATGTTGTTTTACCTGAGGTTACAAAAAACTGATGAATTTTATTTGAAATCAAACTTGGAAAATGCTGGGGCATTTGATGACGTGGTCTTTCAATATAAATTCAAAGATGATGATGACATTCTCAGGACAAAAACCGTTTTCTTGCAAGCAAAGCATGGAGATGTATCAGGAAAGCCTATTTCTCTTCAGAATCTGTTGGCACCAACAGGAGCATTCAGTTTAAAGAAATATTTTGAGTCCTACCAAAAAATAAAAAGCAACTTTAATGTGACGAATGAAAAACTTTTTAATGGAAACTTTCAAGATTGCAATTTCGTAATCTTTACAAATTATCAGTTGGAACCATTTCCAACTGATGTCAATGGAATGTCGAAAAACACACATGATCCAAAACATATTCGTCACCCAGATAGATGGCACCCTAAGGAGGCAG
The DNA here is from genome assembly GCA_034696005.1 of Glomeris marginata. Lineage (NCBI taxonomy): Eukaryota > Metazoa > Arthropoda > Diplopoda > Glomerida > Glomeridae > Glomeris > Glomeris marginata. The sequence goes on along the minus strand of JAQFZQ010003148.1, from coordinate 8,234 downwards.
ATGGGATTGTAATTGCTGAAGGAAATGAAAGCAGACAGCTGAATGTAGATGAGGAAATTAACAAAGATATTATTGAAAGCATAAGAATCAGTCCTGTTGAGTTGCTTGTAAAAAAAATACACGATTACACAGTAGGAAATATGATACGGCATGTTATCGAATTGAAAGAAGTAATATTTATGGAATATCATATTTTCTTAGCAAATGAAGTTTTCAGAGTGAACGAAAAAAATCCAAAGAAAAGCAAACTTCGGAATGATATTCACAGATTGGGGAGCCATTGGCAAAAGTTGCATGACAGCGTAAATTGCTCAAAGAAGAGTCCAAAAAAAGAATTGGAAGAAGTCACAATTAAATTATGTCCAAACTTTGGAAATCGCGAGCTGAAACTGGATGCACAAAATTTCGAAAACTTAGTTACGGAACTGGCAAACATAATTGGACAGAGCGAGATGAAAATTGTTGAAGTAGACAATCCTTCCGATGACATCAAGCAATTAGCTAACAATGTCCTCGTAAAAGATGATTCGTCAGACGATCAAACAGAATTTGTCAAATTCGGTGAAAAGAAGTTGACAGGACAGGCCAAGGAATTTATGACCAGATTGAAGAAAAAATTATATGAAAATTTCCCCGGAAAAGAATTAGACTTACATGAAATCCAATTTAAAATTACAGGATATCCTAAGTTTTCATTGCCTACACATGATCAAGAAATTACTAAAAATGAAGTAATAGAATTTCTGAGAAAATTGGAATTTGCTTTAGGCCAATACAAAGAAAGCGAGTTAGATGACCCTATTAAAAATGAAATTAAAAACGTATATAGGGTGAATGCTGACGAGAGCAATATAATTTTTGATGGTGTTAAAACACAAGTAGAAAACTGGTGGCAATATTGTAAAGGCTACATCACAAAAGATACAAATTTTGTGGAAAATGCTCGAGACAAAATCCTTTCTTCTGAATTAAATATAGTGCAGAAATTGAAAAATTGTCAAGTTAAAATCGATGATGTGGAATTTAATGCAAATCTATTAACAGATTTGCATAAAATTATTGAGGAGAAACATGTACTTAATATTGTAGCTGAGGAAGGAACTACGCTATTGAGTATCATTAAAATATACAAAACATTGAAAACACAACATAAAGAAGACAGTGTCATATTCATTGATGTAAATGACCTGATTATTCAAGATCATGTGCCACGAATATTCAAAAGCCAAGACCCCATCAAGAATTTCTTGTTGATTGAAAGTAACAACAATTTCCAGACCAAAGATAAGTGGAATGAAAAACTCATAGAGAAACTCCGCGCTGACCTGTTGAGAATCACAGAAGAAAATCCCATCAAACAAATAATTCTCATCACAGGAAAAGACGACCATCTAGCAAACTATTTTAAAACGGCAACAGACAAATTTCATGAAAAATGTGACAATACCAATCTGAATGACCTCACACCGGATTCTCAAAAGAAACTTTTAGAGAAGGAAATAACATTTCAAGGAAAGACGATACAAATGAATGACTTAATAGATATCAATGATACAGAAGGAAACATCTGGATTGCTTCACAAGCAATACAATGTTTAATCACCAATGACAGACTGACCATTTGTAAAGCGCCACAGCGTTTGAGTGATTTGGCGGCATCATACACACATTTGCAAGAAGAAATACCATTAGATAACTTAGTTCAGGAATTTCAAATGAGTTCCGAAAAAAATACCACGTTTGTGATTAGTGGGATAATCAAGCCACAGAAAGGCACTTTACATGATGAATTGATAAATTGTCTTCAAATAACATACGAGAAAGTGGAAACTGATATAAAGCAAAGAATTGCCATTTTACCTGAAACATATGATGACAAAACAATCATCATTATTCCAAATCAAACAAATGCAGATCCTCCCAGGGAATTTAAGACTATCTGCTCCAATATCCGATCGAAAATTGTGTATTGGGTAGAAGTTAAACCAGGATTAGCATATCTTCAACAGGTTCACAACCCAAACTTTTATATCAAAAGGAGATTTTCTTACAGACAAAAAACCACATTGAAACTAGATTTGATATTGCAAAAAGCTCCATCAGAAAAATTTATATTTACTGATTCCAATGATTGGGAAAAAGTTGAAAAAATGGTTCTTAAACTGCACGCACAATTTATGACAAACTTTAAAGAAAATTGCAAAAATAGAGCAATTGTATTTGAAAATTATGAGTCAAGCGTACAAAGTCAATTTGAAAAGATAGCGAAAAAAAATATGAATGTGCACTGGCTCAAAATTAATAATGAAGGACAGCTTTTATGGGAAAAATCATATGGAACATTAGATCAATTAAGATGTTTTATTGATGTTCACAGAAGTGAAAATAAGTTATATACTGAAGAAGAATTCAGTAACGGAATCACAGACAAAGTTATTATTATTGCAGACGTGCCAGGAATGGGAAAGACAACCAGTTTAACTAGTGTATCCCAACAAATGCTAGATGACAACTGGGTTATTCACATTAACTTTCTTGATTGTGAAGAAGCCATTAAAGAATTACCTGCGAAGCACACCTTGGAAGGTGTTTGCAATTTCATTTCAAAAGCTAATAACATTGTCCTTCAAGAAGACTTCGAAAAAAACTTATTTTTATATAAATTAGCTCCAAAGGAGCATCAATTTTGGCCAATTCTCATACTGTTCGACGGATTTGATGAAATCAGTGAACGTCAACAAGAAAGCATTATTCCATTGCTGAAATTCATTGCATTTCAAACAACAGCAAGACTGTGGGTTATGACAAGACTTGACAAGACGGAATTATTGGAAAACAATTTGTCATTATTTGCAACAAAATTTGAACCACTTGATTTGGGAAAGCAAAAGCAATTTTTGGAACAGTTTTGGGAAAACAGCCTTGGTCCATCGAAAAAACGTGAAAACATTAAGCAAAATATTAGTGTATATGCAACATGCTTGCTGGTGAATTCTGATATTATATGGGGAAACATTTCCAGCGTTATGGGAGTTCCTCTGCAATTGCGATTATTTGCTGAAGGGTTAATGGAAGATGTAGTATATTATTTGAATGAAGGTCATGAACAAAAGATAGAATACCTGAATGTATTGAAAGTGTACAGAAAATTTATTAATAGAAAATATAATATATTTGCGAGGGAAAAAATCCGAATTTTGGAAATTCCTGCATTGTTAACAAGCATACATAAAAGAGGTTTTGACAAACACCATGAAACATCAGCTATGCAATTATTATTTCCAGAGAATGACTTTTTCTATTCCAAGAGATTTAAGAAAGAACATGGCAAGGACCTCATGTCAGTTGGAATAATACAATCCATTGTAGAAGAAGACAAACCACATTTCATTCATAGAACATTTGCAGAATACTTTGCAGCGAAATTTCTAGCAAGTTGTTTAAAAGAGAAGGGAATGAAACCCACAAAATATGAATGCACAACAATATTTCTAATGAAACACATTTTTGAAGAAAGAAATAATGTAATCCGGGAATTCCTAGATCACATGTTAAGTAAAAAATCTTTGATTCACAGTGCCACATTGACAAACAAACTAAAAGACGTAATCGAGCTATCAAAAGATAAAACTCAAGATATAATTTATGACAATTTGGGTAGAACGGCCCTGCATTTAGCTTCACAAGAAGGTAGATTAAATATTGTGAAAGTCTTACTTGACAACGGCTATAATGCTGATGTTTCGGATGCATTAGGCAAAACACCACTGCATTATGCTACTATGAACAGGCATAAAGATGTTGTTAAACATTTATTAAGCTACACTGCAGATATCGATATAAGTGACAATGTTTTTTCAACACCACTGCATGCTGACATGGAAATCGGTAACAATGTATTCAGAAATAAATATTCAAGTTCATCGCTTATTACATTTGTAAATCATGAAGACATTAAACATAAAAATGCCTTTGATTATGCGATTGAAAACAGTTATTGGGGAATTGCATGCACTTTAATATCACATGGTGCAAATATAATACTTGGGAGTGAAAGCAACAAAAGGGATTTCCTGTCATATGTTGCTGATAAAGCTCAATTTCGTCAAAGATTTGTCATTCAAATTAAGCACGTGGCAACATTAGGGCTATTATTGATAAACTTTCCAGATTATGTTCATTCCAATACCAGATATAATGAATGGAACAGCATATTGGAATCATTTGTTAAGCTTGGGCACACGAAGCTCATACATGCAATTTTGGACAAAATGCCAACCGCAGTACGTTCTCAAATATTGGAATCTTGTGCCATTTATTACGTATATACAGAAATTCTTTCTGATAGAGACAACTTGAAATTTGTAAAATACTTTAGGAAATACCACAACAATAAATCTTTCATTAAAAAAATTCTGATTTTCACTTTTCAAAATGGTAATTTGGAAACTATTAAACATTTTATAGAACACGACAATAAGTTTGTTCCCCATGATTACATGTTTGAAGCGATTGAATATAATAAGCAGAATATTGTGATGTATTTATATGAGAAGTACTCGATTAAAATTACTGCCGACAATCTTAATACTGCCCTGCGCAGAGCAGTACAATACAATAGATTGGGAATTGTTAAATATTTGGTAGAAAAAGGTGTTGATGTTAATGCTTTGTGGGAACATGAACAAATTATGGCATTTGCGAGTAAAAATTACAGCATTGTAATGCCATATTTAGTAAAAAAGATCGGTAGCACCATAGAAAATGCATTCACTGCAATGGAAGATGACGAGACATTTCTTGCTGAACTTGATATTCCAGAACAATTCACGTTGCACCGGGCTGCTGCAATTGGAGATATTGATAACGCTAAATTAAAAATTATGAATGCAGATGCCATTGATGCAACGGATAACTGTGGTTGGACACCATTACATTATGCAGCTAAACACGATAAACTCGAAATTATTAAAATGTTACTATATCATGGTGCTAAATTTAATCCAAAAAACAGTCGAAAGTCACCTTTTCAAGTTGCAACAGGAATGTCCATAAAATTTCTAGAAAACGTAAATGAAATATTTAACACCGTTCAAGTTGAAAGCCCTGAAATTGCAAATAATTGTTTAAAATCTGTGAAAAGCAATAATTATGAAGCTTTTGTTGCAGCTGTAAACTGTACCGATAATTATGGAAACAAACTGTTGAGTTATGCAGCAGCAACAAATGACTTGAATCTTTTACTACTCTTATTTCAAAATGGAGCAGGTTATGAAACATCCGCCTTTAATTATTGTGACAAAGAAATCTGCATCTTGCTAAGCTTCATTGACCAACTGTTAAATTGGGGAAAACGGCTTATTTACAGTCATGATACAATCGCAAATGACCTCATAAAATTACAATTGATTTGCAATTGTCGTGATGTATATGGGAATACCATACTGCATAATGCAGCAGTAAAAAAGCATTTAAACTATTACCGTTTAAAATTTCTTTTGAAACACGGTGCCGATATTAATGCCGTCAACAAAAGAGATCAAACAGTACTTGACGAGGCAATTGAGAAAAATAATTTTGATTTAGTCAAATTTCTTCTGAAGAATAATGTCAATGTTAAAAAACTGGCACCTGGAAACAAACAAAAATTGATGGTAAATGTAAATGCTCAGGGAAGACCAGACATTGTTGAACTATTTAATTTGTTGGAAAATGTTGAAAATACTAGTACCTCTAAATATTAGACAAGTACTGAATTCCTATTTCTTAATTCCTTGTTAAATGTGATACGTACTGACTTGTTGACCACGAATTGAGGCAATTTGTATGATACAAATGTTCACTTAAATTTAAATTCATCCTTCATCCGCAATGATTTTATCTGCGAAGTTGACTCCAAAAACCGAACATATATCGAGAACAAACATGGAATGATGTGAAAAAATCAAGGACATTGTGTCTCGTTTGGTTATATTGGAATTGAAATATTCCAACTGTTGTGAATGCAACACTTTAAGAGTCAATGTTCAAGCTGCAGAAAAAATCAATCCAATCGTAGAGCATAAAAGCATATCATAACTTGCAATAAATTGATACAAACTTTATCATGCAAATTGTCTCAATGGAACATAATACCAAATGTGACAATGAAAATCCAATTTGCATTAAAAACATGAAATGTTGGAATATGTTATGTAACTCAGTGTCTCAAACAAACATGTTTAATGAGCCACCATGCATGATGATGAACAACCTACAGTACACTTTCACTCTAAGGATGAAGTTTGGCAGATACCTTTGTTCCAGGATATGTTTGGAACAGTGTGACCAGAAAAAACCCGATGTGAAACCAGAACATTTCAATTTGTGCATCAAAGTGAGAATCCAGTTGAAAGATGTGACAGACATGATCGAAATATTACAGAAAACCAAGACTCGTGACTGAAATCCAAAGTATTATGTAGACAATGGGCAAGATACTACTCTGAATTGACAACTATATAGTTATAAACGTCTTTTGTGGTTTATTATTACATTTTAATGCCACATGTGACATATATCTATTTCTCTTTATAAAGATAAATCGGTAAATGTCATTTTCCTCGCTTCATCGTATTTCGTATTATAACCCTGTATATATCGAGTAATTACTAGAATTCAAACAGTATGTATGTAATTGAATATTTTGCATTCCAAACGTGCTTCGACATTGTTGATTATTACATATTCACCGCGCAATTATAACAGGCACTATCAGTCAAAGCAACAATTCAATCAGTGTAACCAATGTAAATAATGGTGAATTCGGCATATAAGTTGCTTTGAACATCCTTATCCCATATGTATATGTGCCTTATATCTTATAACAATCACAAAATGGTTTTCATATATGCATTAACTTAATGTGTGCTTTGTAAATTTCAGTTTATTACGAAATTCAGAAACCTGTATAATTATTTCTGAATGGGTTGAATGTATTTTCAATAATAAAACGGGACTTTCAATAAATATGTGCCACTATAATCAATAATTTTGAATTAAATATGTATTAATTCAGTCTCCTATATAAAACTCCATAATTTATTACAATATTATTTCCCTCATTTAGGGCTTTTCTTACATTTCAATCGGATTTAGTGCAATAATATGGACTGAAACGTGATGAACACAGGTAAAATAACGGATAAAATCACCAAATCTGACCTTAATCGATGAATCTCATCCGAGGAAGATTTGAAGTTGCCGCACAACGTCAGCCTTTTTTCGCCTTTTATCTCTAAAAAAACTCAAAATTTCGATGATACCGTCGATAAAAGGACTTCTTTCGATGAAATAGTTCTTGTTTTCTGTTATAAAAAAGATAAAAGTTCGTTTACAACGCTGGATTAGCGAATTTGGTCCCTCGACGATCGTTTTCCGAGAGTTTTCCGACTTCAATCCGCCATTTTGCGCTCGAAATGACGTCACGCATGAATAGCCGCAACCCCATGTTACGGAATAGGCGTTTTGCGATTTTGTTAAACGAAACGTATGGAATGGATCGATTAGACAGCCCGTAGGAAGCGGTCCGGCCGTTACGGCCCTGGCTTCACCACTTTTAATGCAATTTTTATGTTAAACCATGTGTTTGCTTATATACAGGGTCCGGCAGAAAGACCTCCCTGATTTAGAAAACATGTAGCAATGGGTAGTATTAGGATAATGCAATGGGAATGGTGCCATAATTAGAGAGCAGTGTGCATGCCGTTTTCATTCCACTCAATGGCTTGGATGGTAGACCATCGCACTTTTGTTGCTGAGAAGTTAACACAAAATGGTGGTTTTCCGATAACAGCGCAGCGTGCCTTTCACATCTGCTTCTGGTCCTGTTGCAATCCTTGGCCGGCGAGTAGATTTCATTTTTAAAATACAACTTGTGGATTTGATGTTTGACACAAAATTGTAAATGGTTTTCGGGAACAGATTCCCGTCGACCAAGCGCAAAGTGGACATGAAGTCACGCTGAATTATCGGCAAACCAACCATTTTGAATTAACTGCTAAACATGAAAGGCTTGATGCTCTCCTGTCCAAGCCACGATGTGATTTGAAAACGGCATGAATGCAGCTCTCTAACTGCATATAATCCTCACTGTGGTTACCCTACCCTACATGTTGCTATGTACAGTCGTGTGAAAAAGAGTTGTCACTGTTCACGACGGTGCCGATATGACAACTGAGTTTGGCGCCCCTGGT
>JAQFZQ010003147.1:0-11528 GCA_034696005.1 Glomeris marginata | reverse complement strand
TGTTTCTAAATATTTTTATTAAAATGTTTCTAAATATTTTTATTAAAATGTTTCTAAATATTTTTATTAAAATGTTTTTAAATATTTTTATTAAAATGTTTCTCCATATTTTTATTAAAATGTTTCTCCATATTTTTCTTAAAATTTAACTGCATTTTAACAATCTTTTATAATAACTGTCCCTGTTACAACTAAATTTCCTTATATTTACAGATAGATCCTTCTTCCCTGTTGTGCTTCTATTTTAAGACTTGCCCAGTCATCTTTATTTTGCCATTATTTTTTTCCCCAACTATTATTTCGTTGAAAAAATTTGTTCAAGTGCCAATTATAGCAACAACTTCATTTTAGAGCAAAATAAAAATAAAAAATCAGATATACAGTTTGAATTATTTTAGAAAATACGTGTCATTTCCTTTACAGTCAACATTTGTAATTCTAATACTATATACAAGTTTCAATCACTTAATATGTATATCCATTCCCTTTTTTATATGCAATTTAAATTACTGATTTTAAAATAGTATTACAAAGCTATGACAAAAGGGTAGTTAGTACTTATAGTTTTATTAACGGCCGGTGGTGGCGCTCTATGTCCTGACATCTACTGATAACACTTTGTATTCAGTATAATAACTCTTACAGTAATAATTCCAATATATTTGAGTATATTTATTTATTTCTAAGTGGAACAAAATCACAGTTTTGCCAATTTGTTCCTGAGTTTTGTGACGTCATCGGCTATTTTAGCCTAAAAGTGTCATCCAATGGAAAATTATATTTCCCAATTTGTTGCCATTTTTCATTTGTAACAATTATTGCTTTATTGATTCCCATTAATACAGCCTATTTTATAAAATTTCCAATATGATTTTTCAATGAATTAGGCTTAAATTCTCCTCCTTTAAAAATTCATAAAATATTTATATTTTATCTAATTCGGGAATTACAAATTTATTACAAGAAATAAATCAAGTCTTTTACGTTTTAACTTCATACTAATTTTGTATTGGACCCATATTAAAAAATATATTTTGTAAACTTTCCAATATAATTATATGATTTTTCAATGAATTAGGCTTAAATTCTCCTCCTTTAAAAATTCATAAAATATTTATTTATTTAATTCTGTAGTTACAAATTTATTACACAAGAAATAAATCAAGTCTTTTACGTTTTCACTTCACACTAATTTTGTATTGGACCCATGTTAAAATTATTAAAATAATATTCATTATGCAAAAAATTTTCTGAAATTGTTCAATTATTTTTAAATCACCCTGTACATAATTAATTTAATATAGGCTGCCCTTGAAGATGTGAAACACCCTCTATCTTAACTGTTTAGCAACGTAGTGTATGTGGAAAGAAATTGCAAACTTGGAAATTAATTCCAAGGTAAGACTGGCTTTACATTATAAAAGTTTGAGGTATTAATTTTGAAGAATTAATTTTTAAGGTCACCCATATTTCATAGAAAAATCAACATTTTTAACTGAGCAAGTATATAATTATTATTAAATATACCACCTAAATTTGCAATTTACCTATTTCCATTGGAACATGTGACAACATTTTTATACACATGTTTATCAACAAAATTACTGAAACAAACTCAACATTTACAAAAAAATACTACTTTATATAACAACTTCATTGTGAAATTGGCACTTGTGTTAGATAAATTATATATTGATCAACACCGCAACTGGTTCATATCATTTTACGTTTTCCCCATTCACAACTGTGACATTTCATTTATAGTAGAATAACTGTTATATAAATAAAATATACATTTTTGTATACAGATACTATAACAAATAAATCTGATTAAATTCCAAGGTTTTCTAAATTTTCTAAAAAACAAAATAGTTTTCCTACAATAAAGATAAACAAACTGATAACTACTATAATAAAAAAAAGATAAATTATCTATTTATGTACCAAGGTCCACATCAAAATTCCAACTCAGGTAATTATTTCAATTGTAGGCGTTATTTTATGGTTTTTCAAAAACAGGTTTAAGATTAATTGCATTTAAAATAAGAGTATAAAAAAATTGTACAAAAAAAATCAGAACATTTTTAAATCACTATATTTTTTTCCCCTTAACGAGTATTGACATGTAGACAAATTAACAATGAAACTCATTAAAAATGTCAGCTGTTTGACATAAACATCCGTTAAATTCAGTGTGGGAGTGAGAAATAAATAGAAAAAAGGTCATTGAAACATGTATTCGGATTAGGCCTAATGTGTAAATCAAATGGAAATATATTTAAAATTCCGCAATTTTTCTTTTTGTATTTTATTCATCATGATTTTATTTAATTAATTTCCCAAATGTTTTCTAACAATTAACAGTTGAAATTAACGATGCGTGATTTTCACCAATCGATGAACTCGAATTAATTTTATTATTGTCCACTTTATAACCTTGAACAGTGTATATGAACATATACAAGTATATAGCATTGTTTGCCAACAAAATTCGCAACAACCTTTTAAAAAATGCAATTGTGTTTACTACTCCAGGGTAAAAAATATATATTCATTTCAACAAGGCAATTGTTAAAATTATGTGATGCAGTTGCGCCACCTACAATATTTTTTTTTAATTTTAAAAGAAAAACCTATCAATTTAATTATTTTATTGTATAATAAATCAGAATATTAATAAAATACAATTATGTAATATATATTTTACAATATAATACTGTCAAATCAATGGAATTAAATGAATTCATCTGGACAGAATTTCAGATAAAATTATATATTTAATTAAAAAAAATACACAATTCTATGTCAACTTTTTATCAATATAATAATACAGTTATATATAGTTCAATAAAACAAATAGTAGCAATATCATATCAGAGATTAAACAAAAACCTACATAAACTTGTTGTTTATTTGCCTAATTTAGAAATACAAATATAGTTATATTCAGTTTATTAAAAAGTTTATTGAACTCTCATAAGTGGAATAATATTAAAGGTGAACTGACATGGACTCTGAACTGTACCCATTCTGGCCAATCATGGACAGACTAATTGGCCAGTAGTCCCAATTTAACCAATGGCTGGGTTGGTCATAGTCCACTTTTACCACCCTGTCAGTTCACCTTTAAAATACTGAAATTTAACTGCAAATTTAAAAACTATCATATGATTATTATTATTTAATATTACTATATAATCATATTGTTTTTCCAATCTGATTATAAATTTCTACTTGTCATTCATTGCCAAATAAACCTGCCTAATAAATGTTCCAACACTGAATTTCCAAAACTAATTTGCCATTTAAAAAGAAACTAAATTACTGTTTATTATTGATAGTAAGCCAAAAATATAAACCTGGTTTTTATAATCGTTTCCAAGAAAACATTTGAAAAAACAAAGAATATATTTTCAACACTCAGATGAGTTCAACAAAACTTACTTTCATTTTTAAAAACAACATTTTGCAGGAATGTTTAAAAACAGTAAAAGAGAAAAAATGTAGAATTTTAATAGAACCAGAAAATAAAATTTTTATTATTATGTAGTACCATGTTCTATTATAAAAGATAAAAGTAAGCATCATTGAATTAACATTGAGTCTATGGGAAAACTGGTTTCTCATAAACTTAACCTTCAAAAAGTTTATATTTCCCCAAAAATAATTCAATTTTATACCTTAAACATATATATACCTATATAAAAAATTAACTATTTTCCATTTTTTAACTCCCAATTAATATTCTCGTTTTACTCCTTTAGCTACAAGCGACAGGTTAATCATGTGACAAATAAATAATCCTAATGGGATGTCTCAATCGATTAGAAAAACTCCCCTGTTGATGATTTTAAAACCAGTTTATCAAACTACAATTGCTCTTTAAAAAACAAAAACACCTAAATCGAAAAAATGCTTAAAATCGCTACTCTTTTCACCTTAAATCCGAAAACTTGCTGACAAAATGCTCTCAATTACAACGCAAAACCTGTCAAAATGACAGATATAGACAGGCCGGTAAATGTTTCCTTCCTGCACTAAAAAAGCAACAGAAAGAACTTTAAAAAGCGCAAAACACGGGGTTGACGCGCATCGAATGAAACAGCCAAACAGGCTATAACGTAACAACCGCGCCGCTTTGTAATCCCGCTGTTACTTTCACCGAACGCACTCCCACCGCGATCTACAATAAAATGAATAAAACGTTTTCGTTTCGCATGGAGGGGAAAAACCGTCAAATTAGCGACGTTTTGTACGTAAATAGTAGCATTTAAGTCAGATTGATGCCCTGCAAGTATTAAAAGACACGGTTTTCTGCTGGCTTCAACGCGAAAATGAAATTATACGGATGGCGTATTTATTTAGGCTTAATTAAAGCTGAATGCGCGTTTAGGCCTAATCTGTTATTTACCTTTTTGCGACTCGGCTCGCGATCTTTTGCGAATTCTTGAATTTCGACGCATAAATCGACCGGATCGTCTCATGACTTGTATCAAGCGGACGACGTTGCTCAAATCGGGTGCCATGTCGGCGATTTTTAACTGTGTTTTTTCCGCCGAGTGTGACAATTTTTTTCCTGTTGCTGCAGTAGCAATCCGAGTATGTATCGGAGTTGATGGTAACTTACTTTTTATCAACTAGCGTCTTCATTATCAAACCTTGATCAAACTTTGGATTGGATGATTGGATTGGGAGGGTAAAAATAAAGATCACCCACCAATCGAACACCTAGTATACTCCGCATTTAACCCCTCCCCATTTTTCATATTTATGTTCTAAAAATGGTGACGCAATATTTGTTTTACCTCCGCTTCGGTACGATACGAGCGATGCCCGTATCGAACCGTATCGATTCGCACGCAGACGAAGTCCATTTCCGAACCGGCACATCTTGATTCTAGGTCTTCCTAAATCATTTTGCCAGTGTTTTAATAAATAACACGTTATAACACATTCATAACATCGTATCCTACAACTAATATAAATACATCATCCATTTTTGATACCGTCAAATCGCGTTTTTCTATAAGTATCGAATCGTATCGAATCAGTACCGACATTCCATTTAGGCGCGTATTTAGGCCTATTTCCAAATAACTTCTGCATTTATTTTATTCTTCAGTAAGTAAAATTCAGTTTAAAGATGATATAACTGATCGAATATTTTAGGATCATATTATACGATTCAAATTTAAATTTGTATGCTTATAAAAATTATAATTTTGAATTTTTTGAGATTTTTCAATCAATATTTTCTACTATATAATTCCTAACCTTTAATAAATGAAATAATTTACATACCATAGCAGTTCATCACGCAATTCCCCATAATTTCATCGATAATCCACCAATGAATTAGCTTGAAAACACGCAATAGATCCTTGGAGTGGCACATCCAAAAATAAATTGGAAGTAGGATACAACACAATGTGTTTATAGAGTGTACTAATCATAAATCGCAGGTTGAAGCGAAAATTTCCAGAGGGGCGGCGCTAGTTCGAAGTAACAGCCGGAAGCGAGCAACATCGATACTCCGATCGGGGATGCGTTCGCCGTTCCATCTACTTGACATCACCCCCCTGATTTCAAACTTGATTACGTTATTGGCGTATAATAAAATATTCTCTCCAGGAATATGACTACATCCTAGAAAGACATTAATAATTCTAATAATTCATACAGTTCCGTCTGGTGAGTTATACTGTTGTAATTAAATTTAATTACTATGAGTAATAAACGGATTTCATTAAAATACATATGTTAACCATAATAGGAAATTTGTTGGAAATTTATTAATAATATTATCCATAATAAACAAAAACATTAGCAGTATTTAACGACATATCATCAATCCATATACAACATTTCTTGTTACTGCCACCAGATGGCGCTGTTAAAAACGCTGTTGATTACTTCTCATAATTTTTTTTTCTCAATAAAACTTCTTAATTTACTGTTTTTGTGTTTGGAAATTCTCCATATTTGACAATTATGTTTGAAATATATATTTATTTCATTTTTTGGAACTAGATAACCTATATTACATAAATTAAATTTTTTAACTAGATTTTTCCGAAAATAATTCAAGGATAAATTCATCAAATGACTTATGTAAAGTGCTGTAATATCATTTAAAACTGCATTATCAATAAATACCAACCATGCAATAATATGTAAGAAATGAAATACATTTAAAATAGATCTAGTTTTCCTTTCTTTTTTTTTATTATAATTATATTATTTTATTACACATACATGTTTAAGCCTAATGTAGCCTATATATCTTAAAATTCTTCACATAGTAATAAAAAGTGTATGAAAAATGACCAGTTACTTTTTAGACTAATGTATTATTGTATATTAATGTGTACTAATATACAAAAAGTGAAAACAGTTGAGACTAATTAAGATATTGGTAAAAAAATCAAAATGGCCGAACTACTGCATAGCCTGAATGTACAATTTGCAGGGGAAAAAATATTAATCATAATAAAAACGATAAAAAATACTTATGACGTCAATTATTCGATAACAATGACCTTTAGCCTACATGTATATTACATGCAGGAATTACGTATAGGCTCAATTAGTGGGAATTTTCCAAATGAGAACAGATATTGGAAATAATACGATAGTGTCAGTGATGTAATTAGAGCAAATAAGCCTATTTTTTTCATTTTCTACGGGGTGGACGTGTGTTTGTACACGGGTTCCTAGTCACGTTTCCATCTCTACTTTTGACAAGGTCAAAATTATATGCCAAACTCGCATTTTTTCTCTACATTCCCAGAATTTGCAATACTATATAGTAATAACATCAGCTGTTCGAAAAACAAAATAACAAAACACAAAAACAGGACATTGCGAAATATGTAGTAGTATTACACAATATAGATTAAAGTTTGGAGAATAATTATTAGAAAAATCCTACTGTAATTTAGCGATAATTAAATAATCTTTTTAATATCTTTTCTAGTAACTTTCTTATTTCATTGTAATCAATCTACTATCACAAAGTGACAAAACAATAGGGAAATATTACATAAGAAAGAGGGCAAAACGATATTTCATTGATTAATTATTAATCTCATTGTGCAATATTAGTAAATCATTGAATGGCTTAAAAATTAATTTAATTAATGAAATTTATTTATTTATTTATTCATTTAGATATACATTTTATTATTCCATTATTTCTTTGATCATTAATATAGTATTTATTAAGTCATTTATTCATGAATCAATTTACTCATTAATCAGTTTAATTATTCATTCATTTATTCATTCATTTAATTATTCATTCATTTATTCATTCATTTATTCATTCATTCATTAAATTAATCATTAATTCATTATTTAATTCATTCATTCATTTAATTATTAATTCATTCATTCATTAAATTATTAATTAATTAATTAATTAATTAGTTAGTTAAATTATTCATTAATTTATTCAATTATTTATTTATTCATTCATTCATTAAATTATTCATTAATTAATTTATTCACTCATTAATTAAATTATTCACTTAAATTGTTAAATAATTTATTAATTAATTTATATACCTATTTATTAATTTATTGTTCATATGATTTTCATTTTTAAAATTATTGTATTAGTTGAAAAGTTTTTTGAGGTTGTGCTTCACATAGTTTATGGTATTTTTTACATATAGGACCTACACAGGCAGAAATTTCTGCATTTATTTATTTATTTTTAAAGCTTTATTTTCAAATTTTCATGTTGAAACATGCACTATAATATTAATAAAAAATGAACTTATCTACTTCTGAGAATTACCACAGAATTACACGTCGTTTCGTCACTACTACAGTGGTCAGTGGTCAGTAGTATATAGTCCTATTTTCACTATCACGCCACTGTTTCATTAAATTAATAATATATTTTTTTCTTCCTTTTGCATAATACAGGTTTGTAATCAAACTAAGTTTTGTATTGCATGTTGCGTGCATAGAAAAATACAAAAACATCACTTTTTATTTTTTCCACCAGATGGCGCACTTAAAAAACGCTGTTAATTAACCGCTCTCATTTCGAATTTCCTATCTTAATCAACAGCTAAAATCCACAATTTCCACGTGCGCCATCTAGCGTGAAAAGTTAGAAACAATGTCATGTTTACTCATAATTGAGATAGGCCTACTTAAAAACATTATCGATTTCTGATTACTAATGATCACTAATTAATCAATAATCATTATAACAAGTTAATTGATTGTAATTGTGTGCTAATAGAGGGCGTACATGTACTAGAAGAAAATAAGTATAGGGAAAAATCAAAAGTTTTATTTGATTTCATCACAAATGCTTAATTAAAATAGGCCTAAATCTGTAAAATATACAAATTTTCTATGTTAACAGTTAGTCACATCCTATTTTCCTATATTATACACTAAATTATATCCTTACACACGTTTTCTTCACAAAATGTATTCGTCATGCTCCGGTATATTATACTAAATATATAATAAAAAAGCACTCAACCTGCTTTTAAATTAAAAAAAAAAAATAAAAATCTTTTATTCACTATTATATAAAAGTTCTTTTGCACATCAAAATTATATACTACTTCATCATAATGTGATCCAAACAAATTTCCCAGCATGTTTCTCTAAGTAAACCAAAGAATCAAACGCCATTTGAAAAAAAAATGTTTCTCATTCCTGACACCAGATGGCGCTCATCAAACCGCTGTTGATTAAAAGGTAAAAATCAACATCGTTATATGCCAATTATAGACTTTGTACTAGGGCCCTATATCAAATACAAACATTTTTTCCTATTTTTACATCACAATTAAAAATAATATACTGAAACCGCATTCAAGGTTGCACCAATGAAGTAATGCAAGGGAAGGAAAACTAAGTTATGAATCGCTTTAACCAATCACAGACCGTGTGAATTGGGTTCCAATAAACCTAAATGTATCACATGTTTCATCACACTATTCGTGATTGGTTTAAAGTCCTTACATAAATTAATTTTCCTCATATTTTACCAACTCATTGGTGCAACTTTGAATGCGGTTTCAGTATACCTATATAATTTTTTAAATATTTTTTTATGATTAGAAGGTATAGTATACCTACATTAAAATTTGATCATTACATGATGACTTTTTGTCGGCATTATTAAATTTCATGTCAATCATGTTAAATTTAATTATTTTAAAGGGGAACTGGTGGGAGTGGCCAATTACAGTTTAGAGCAATCAAAACACGGATGTGTATTATCAGTGTATTATTCAAATCCTGTTTTATGTATATACTGTACACCTTGACACAATATAATATACAGTGTATACCAAAGTTGGAAGGTTGTCTTAAAAATGATGTTCAAGTATTTTGTTGAGTGTTTTGTTGCCCAACCCATTATTACATATTTTAACCAATGAAATGTCAGCAAAATTTCCCCTCAAAAAATGGCCTTAATTAATATATAGGGACCACGTGAAACAATGAATCACTGCTATACGCATATTTATGGCCTCGATTTACTCGCTTTATGATGATTAAACCTATTTTACACTGTCCTAGATTACCAATATCAAGAATTTGCAGTGATAATTAACTTTGGGATTGCGTAATATTTGCATATGTTCAATACAATGAAAAAAATCAACACTTGTACCACTTATACCTATAATTTACGAGTCCATCAATATTGATTTCAATATCGTATCAATTTCTTTTCTAACAAAACTGTGTTAAGCACACTTTGAAGACTTTGCATGTAGATTAGTCACAATCTGGAATTTACACACGCAATATACTAGATTTTATGTCAATTGTTTTTTTTTATTAGTCTTACATTATAGAAAATAGTACCAATGTAACCTATCAACTAGTACATGATTAGTTCAATTCATTTGACAAGCCACGCCTACATTTATTGAATTACACAATTAATTTGAACAAGTTAATAATTGTAAATTATATATGCAGATTTTTATTTAAATATTCTTATTCATTTATTAATAATACAGTAAATAACACTGTTTATAGATAATAATATTAATTGTATGTAGCCTACAAATTATTTTTGAATATACATTTTTGTCAATTATTTTATATAAAAACATTTTTCTCAATATTTGGAAAAGAAAATAGGCCTATTTAATATGATTAATAATTATTAATGATTTGGCAATTTAAGTAGTTAACCTTATGAAAATAAAACATTTCAAGATGGTTAAAAATCTGAGAAAAGAACACAGCTGAGCTGGATCAAACCGATTTCCAATCTTATTTTCTCATATAATATTACTAGAAAAGCTGGAGGTTGTTTTTTTCAGATTATGTACTTCAAACAATAACTAGACATGTATACTTCTTTGTCTGATATAAATTTTAATCTTCTTCCAGGAAGTGATATACTGCAAGTACCTACTTCTGTTTTCTTTTATTATTATTATATACCCAAGAACAGTAATATATGCATATAATAATAAATATTAATATAGAACAGGTGAGCTAGTAAGTTGGAAAACAGAAATTCCATACCTAACATTCCTAAAAATTTAAATACCAAAAATCACATTTTAAATAAAAAGATTTTAAAATTAATAGAAATTTATAAATTTTTATATAAAACTTTATAATAAATAGAAATTATATTTATACACTTTCATATATAAAAATACTTTAAAATAAATAGACATTATTTATAAATTCTTATATGAAAAGATTTTAATGAATAGAAATTATTTATACAATTTTATATAAAAACTTTATTATAAATAGAATTTATTTATACATTCTTATATATAAAAATATTTATAATAAATATAAATTATTTATACATTTTTATATAAAAAGACTATAATAAATAGAAATTACTTTTAAACTTTATTTATAAGAAAGACTTTATTTATAATAAATATAAATTATTTATACACTCTGGCAATAGTTTTCCGTCTTAATTGGAAATTATTATTATTACTGTAATTATAGTATGTACCCTATATTAAAAAAAAGTAATTATAGTTTATTAAATTCCAATTTGGTATATTTCAGGCAAATATTGTATTTGTTTTTATAATACGTATTTGGTTTCAAGTATTTTTTACTGTAATACTATTTCATTATTTTCATTTCAGAGTTTGATTTTCTTAGACAACTGACAGGTTTCATAATCTCCTATGACAGTGTAGACTTTCCATGTTATTTGTGATTTTAATTGCCCTCACTTGCTTTCATCAACTTCAAATCCTCCTCCCCTTTAATTTCCTACGTCATTATATAGATAACCCCCCCTCCTAACATAATTACCCCATTGCATGATGGGGTGTCATGTCAGTAATTATACTTTTTACACGGATACACAGTCATTATATTAACTGGTGGGTCATTCCACGTGAAATCATTCAAAATCAAGAAATTTTCCCATTCGACCGACACGGATTTCGATCATTTTTTTAGGGGATGTTGGTACACATCTAGTAAGGAATTACACCAAATATTAAGGCTCAAATTCATTTGGTTCAAAAGTTACAGCTGTTACCGCA
>JAQFZQ010003146.1:0-11528 GCA_034696005.1 Glomeris marginata | reverse complement strand
AATATCTGTGGCAATAATGCTTCAAATGGCCTCAAATTTTCAGACAATGTTCCTAAATTAATGGCAATCAAATGCTATTTTTTTCAGGGTATGTTGCAAAACCTTGTCAGTTCACCTTTAATATCTGCATCAACATCCATTCAGAGTCTGGCTCGAAACAAAAGAAAAACGAAGGAGAAATTGTGTTGTTTGTAATACTTATGTACAGTAAAACCGATTAAAACCCGTCTATGGTGGAATCTCAAGGGACCGGATAAACTTTCCACCATAGACAGTTTCTTTTTTAAACATTTATGATGCAGATTATGGTCTCAAAAATACCTAGCTAAACTTTCCACCATACAGGTTTCCACCATTTACATATTTTCCAGCATAGACAGGTTTTCCAGTATAGGTTTTAAATTATAATGCATACTATGGTCCCGAAAATATAGTCTAATTTTTCCACCATAGACAGGTTTCACTGTATTATGTGTCCTTCAATACACACCGTGAATAATTGTTCAAGCTTTTAAAACGTTCAAAAGTTTGTTTTTTCTGTTTTTGTTTCGGTCAAACTTTTCAATGTAATCCAGTGTGAATTAATAAAGTTTGAAAAAATGAGATTTGCATACATAGTTGACCCGTTTCCCTCGCAACCTGGGCCAATGCGATACCCCATTGGTTGTTGATACGATGACAAAGACATTCCTGCACTTGTACACTGCGTACCTTATATACAGTATGTGCCAGTGGATGTAATACTGCAATGAAACTGGCAAAAACCATGGTAAAAACCGACAAATATATTTTTACTATACATATAAAACAGGAAATCGATGGAAACGCTTGGTTGAAAACCCAACCTCCTATTTGTTGTCCTCCTTTTCCAACAACATATTTCACACGCACTTATTATTTCAACGTTTAATAATATACCAACCTATATATGATACATATATATGTATTTCCAACCTCCGTTTCCCATTCATTCATCTTTCATGATCTTCATTGTGTGCGTATTTGTTTGTGTGTTTGTTTGTGATTCACGTTTCGGCGAATTCGAAATCAAAGTTCGAGTTCAAATGAACAAATGTAAATAGTATACCGTATTGGATTTCCAATCTATTTATTATTATACTGTACTTAAAATAGCATTTTTCCATCGCACCAATCAGCAAATTCTCATAAAGTAATCCTATATGTGTGTTTACACCTCTTGCCAACAGATGGCAGTACTGTGCCCCATGTTATCTATAATGAGACACCTGTGGAAAGACTGACATTTGTTGGACCATAGGCTACATGATACAAGTTTTAAGAAACTCTGTAAACTGGAAAATCTGTTTATGGTAGAGTTTTTCCTGTCCCTTGAAATTCCAAGGGAATATTCCCAAAACTTATCACAAAGTGGATAACATGTAAACTATATGTTACTTTTATGATGAAGAATATGTTGTTAGCTTTATGATTACAAGTTGGTTAAAATAAATCTAGTTATTTAGTTAGGAATATTCATATTTCAAAGTGTTCAATGTTTTATGATACACCATTTATAATGAATGCACCACAAAAGTTTCGAAAATAAGCAAAAATAACATGATATTAAAACAAACAGGGTGAACACTGAAAAATATGTACAGCAAAAACAGATTTTGGCCAACATGCAAATGAAGAAGTAAGAAAAACTTTAAAAACGGACCAAAATCTAAATTTAAATAGTTTAGTTTCCTGACACGTGATTCAGCCAAAATCCGAAAACGAACAATTGTTATAATACACGTATGTTCTCTTTCCTGGGTTATTGCCCATTTCCGCAGCGCCACCTGGCGACCGATTTAATTGTCGTCCTAATCCATGTACTTACATTTAATGACAAAATTTAAATATCACAAAAATTCTGCTTTGTTTTATAAAATTTTACCAATCTAAACAAAAATATGCAATTATTATATACTAATTTGAAAAATACTACAAATATACTGTTCTACAAATACTGATTTACAAATACTAATTTAAAAAGTTTTGATTTAAAAATACTAATTTGAAAAACATTAATTTAAAAATTTCTAATTTAACAAAATACTAATTTAAAAATTACTAATTTGAACAACACTAATCTAAAAATATTAATTAATACTGTAAATGTGTATAACATTGCCAACTAGAATAAACTCCTCAATGATGTTCAGATTATTATTATATTACTACTATAATCGCTCAAATTCTTCCATAATTAAGATTAAAATGAAATCCCAAAGCTGTGAATTTATTTGCAACGTATTCCAGGAAGAAGAAAAAACCCGAACCAATTCTTAAAAAAAAAAGGCGGTTCTTTGGAAATAAAATATTACGAGGTCAAGCAAATATATAAACCGGTATTAGTGAAAAATCAAACCCCATTTTAGCTTATCTATCGCAATCATCCTTTGACATTTCGCGCCCGAATAGTGAATAAATCTCTTATCTTTGTCACCAAACTTTGTTTTCTAAACCAAGTTCAAAGACACAATTTTTATTACTACAAATACCGTTCCTGAAAATAAGATCTAGTCTATAAATATGAGTATTCCCATATATATACGGTATATAATAAAACTGTGAAGAGTTCAACATCCCCAAAATATCCTGACAATATAAAAAAACAAGTGAAAAAAATTGTTGAATTGCGCCACAATCCTGACAACATTGCAACGCATCCAAAATAATGAAATATTTTTACGATGCTGTTATAATCGTAAAATCTGCCAACAATAAAGATCCCAGTATTGGCCGTAAAATATAATAAAAACCTATTCCTGTCACTACTGAATCAATACGATACAATTACTGGATTGTCACAATAGAATGACAGTAAATATTGAACACATCGCCGAAATCTCACAAATTCTATTGTATTCTATACAGAAATATCACAATTGTCATCGATAGAAGCACTGAAACATAATATTTGTTACGAAAATGCTCTCTTACCTGCTTAAATTGGTCGATGAAGTGAGGAAAGTGAGCCAAGTTTTCCGAAATACCGCGCACAAAAACCGATTACGTATCGATACGGCGACTGCCGCAATTCGAATGGAACATTTCGTCATCGAGACCGAATATTTGTTCGGTTAATGTTGCGCGATACTGTTTCAACTCGTACCCTACTCGCACTAAAACAGAAAATAATTAAAAGAAAGGTATTTGAAAACACATCCTAGTATAGTATCATCGGATGTATAAGACTTAACTGCAATTCGATCATTTTGTAGCAGTATAACGCCGGTAAACGCAGTACGAACAAAGAGAAATACCACATCTCAATATGCGAGGCAACATTGGCAGTCGTTGATCTCATCAGTTACACGCGTGACGTCATCGGATTAGATAGGATGCCGGTCTTTATAAAAATGACAATAGCGGTACAATATCTAATAAAATTGGTTTTCAATGCATGATGACATAATGTACAAATGGCGAAATCTTTGTCAGGGAGGAGGGGCGGAAACCTATATCAAAATCAAAGTTCAAAACAGGAAACGTAAAGTAACAAGGGAATCGATGTATGGAATGGCAGCGCCCTCTGCTGGTAATCGATTGCGTCGTTACCCAAGGAGTTGAGCTTGAGTTGAGTATGGACAACTTACATTTGAACGCCATTACGGTGCCGTCGCATAGGAAAGCATGGAGTCGGCACCGGAATGGCGGCGCTCACAAACCACGTGACTCCCGTAGCGAATCATAACTAGTGCTCCTAGTTGTCCTTGCTCTAGTCTAGATGGCAGCACTGCGAGTGCTTCGCGACTGTTGCGGTTACCTTGGCAACGGTTGCCAAGCGACAACGGCGTCCATCAACATCAGTTTCTCGTTGCGGTTGATATATAATGATTCCGGCATTTTCCTTTCGTTTTAACCAGAAAATAATAGCTAAACGAGTGACAATCGGACGATACGATGGAATTCATCCTTGTTTAACTTTCGCAACGATAGGTAACAAGGTAATTAATTATAAATATTTATTTCCAAGTGTAAATATGCAGCTAGGCCTAACGTTAGGCCTAGCTGAATGTGATTTTTGAAATTAATATTTTAAATTTCTCACTTGTTTAGGTTTTCGTTCACAATCCACACAATCGGGCTGGTGTGGCAATCGGTAATAAAGATGTTTCCGTATTGGACGTATCGCAATTGAACATCAACCAAACTGTGAACTGCATTTGCGCTGGAAAAATGAACCAAGATTCACCCAATGACTTCCTTGTAGTGTTAACAACAACCAGTCTTCTTATTTATGATGTACACAAAAACACAGATGTCTTTTACAAAGAGGTACTGGCCATTGTTGTTATTATATATTATTATTTAAACAGAATAAATAATATTATGGTTGTGCCATGTGGGGGATTGTTCACAAATACAATTTAATTAATCACCTATATATACACTATACAATTGTTTTCTTGGGTAGGATTTCAAGTACAGTGACACCTTAATTATCATAATTTGATGGAACAAAGTCCATTTCGGATAATGATCCGGACATATTAATGTCTCAGACATACAATAATGACACAATGTAATTTTAATTTCTGATTCATACTAACTTGATTTATAATGGCAAGCACATATCTTCAATTTAACCTTCAAAATCCCATCTTATCGTAGCCCGAATACATTTACAAAGACAGGTACAAATATGAAATTGATGCCTCATAAGTCAACCTCATCATTTAATCTTGATGAAATCATTCGCTGATATATGCCTAAATATTTAATTTAAGCCTAAAGATCCAACATTATCATTGAATGTCTATGGATAAGTTTGATTTTGAGCTCATGATTCATGGAAAATCCATCGCAAATCAGAGGTGACTAACACCTGTATAAGCAATTTTTATAGAGATAAATAATTTATTTTTAGCGTTTCGGAGAATCCGGGATTTTTGTTAAATTTATAATTGAGGTTCCACTGTAATATGACATGAAGTCATATGATGATATTTCATATAAAGGTGTATAAAGATAGACATACTT
Source organism: Glomeris marginata (assembly GCA_034696005.1). Taxonomy (NCBI): domain Eukaryota; kingdom Metazoa; phylum Arthropoda; class Diplopoda; order Glomerida; family Glomeridae; genus Glomeris; species Glomeris marginata. The sequence continues at coordinate 6,533 of JAQFZQ010003146.1, read as the reverse complement.
TAAAAGCGGTTGATTTCATGGTGGCTTTATGTTTGTGATATTCGCGCAACTTCAGTTTTCCGCGAAAATTTACGCACCGCAAAATTTCCATAAGCTATATACTGTAGTAATAATGCTGCCATACCTCGAAGATGAAGTCACCGCTAAAGGTCTAAAATTAATTTACCGCAAAAATTTAGCCACGCAATCGATATCAAAGTTTAAATTATTTATTGAAAATGCGGCGATAACTTAAATAACAATAATTTAAATCCACATAATTTTGTTGCAACCATCGCACAGTAGAAAATATAATATGAATTAATATAGAATTAAATGTTAAGTACACTGAACTGTACTAACTATACCAGATAGCCGATGGCTGCAGCACGGTCACCATTGGTAGTCTGGGAAATTCCAAGGACCATCTAGCCATAGTTGGAGGAAATTGTGCTATTCAAGGGTTTGACATAAAAGGCAATGATGCTTTCTGGACGGTAAATTAATATCAAACATTTTAAAAAAGTACTATACTAGAACCGCGTTCAAAGTTGCACTACGAGGGGGGTGATGAAAGGGGGAGAACGAGGTAATTACTTGTCCTTTGACCAATGAGGCATTTTGGATACTATTAGCCACGCCCAAAGGCGTCATAACTTCCCCCTCATTGGTCAAATCACTCGTAATTATCCCATTTCCCCTCTTTCACCACTCCCTTCACAGTGCAACTTTGAACGCGGTTTCAGTATAGCTTTTTAGTAAGCTAACATGCACTTTCTAGATTACCGGTGACAATGTCACCGCTCTCTGTCTTGCGGATTACAACAACTCTGGTCAAAACCAGGTAAAGTGTTTTTTCCAAAAATATTGAAATTGTGACCAGTGCACATTAATAGTTCAAAAATGAACAGCTGTTGGTTGGCTCGGAGGACTTTGATATAAGGGTATTTGAAAACGACGAACTGATCGGAGTCATCAACGAAACCGAGGTGAATTAGGATTTAGTGTTGTTAAATAAAAATATATGCAATCTCCTTTTTGATAATAAACGTTTGGCTTTGACAATACTTTTAAAGACTGTCAGTGGACTGTGTGCAATGGGAAATGGCCGATTCGGTTATTCTCTATCCAACGGAACCATAGGAGTTTACGAGAAGACGCGGCGTCTCTGGCGAATCAAAGTAATAATTCCATTAGTTCAATAACGACTCGTATTAAGTTAGAAAAACACCAATTCCTAAGGACAAGTGATGTAGATAAATCAACATATGCCCCAAATAGTACTTGTATATTCTATCTAAAATACTTGGCTACTTGCACTTGCCATTAGTACATTTTTTGAGCTCTTGGCCCGTTTGCTTTTAAGTTACAATTAGTTGTTTGGCTACTCCTCCTTCCTAACCATCCCCCTGATCAATAACATCCAGTAACACACTGTTGCATCTTCTAGTCGAAAAATCAAGCCGTGTGCGTGATCGGCTACGACATCAACGACGATGGTCTCCTCGAACTGGTCACTGGTTGGAGCAATGGAAAGGTTATTTCATCACAAAAGACCACTATATACTGCAAAGAATAATCATTGACAGGATTCACGTACCCCAGGTCGACGCTCGTAACGCGCTAACCGGAGAAGTGATCTTCAAGGATAACTTCTCGCAATCTTTAGCCGGCATAGTGATTGCCGATTACCGCATGAAAGGGGAGCAGGAACTCATCTGTTGTTCGGTTGATGGCGAAGGTATATTGCTAACATTTCACTGTCCACTGCCCTCAAACGAGAAATGCCCCATGATGTTGAACCGCGTATCCCAGTGCGAGGTTATCTCCCGTCGCGCGCAACCGGTCCCGATGTCCCGGTTGACTTCAGTACCGAACAGGAGACCATCAGGGACCTGACCAGAAAGAAACAGGCAATGTTAATGGAGCTACGCAACTACGAGGACAGTTTCAAGCTGACCACTTCTGGGAACGAAGGCAGCGCGCCGAAAAGGCCGTCGTCGTCGAAGGAACCACCGAGTGCCATTCCTGTAATTCTGGAAATTATTATTCAAACAATGAATTTGATCTCACTGGACCACTGTTCCAAAACATACTACAGCATAATGATTACTTCCAATAGGGAACAAACAACAGTATGTTGTAATTGAACAATAAGCATTAACTTTTACGCAGGCCGACACTCAACTGCAGACCGGACTCGCCATAAATCTTGGTTCTGGATCAAGACCTGTAAGGATACATTTTTTCCTTGAAGGAAAACTTTGTAATCATTCTAATCATTAGTAATATTATATGACATTAGCCTCACGTGGAAATCGCACTGGCAACTAACAATGACACCATCATCCGCGCTGTGACTGTCTTTGCGGAAGGAATATTTCCAGGAGAAAGTTTAGTTGCGTCAGTATTGTTTCTAGTCTATTGGCCACAAATCTCCTTGTCACATAGCACTTTGTCACTAACAAATCAACACTGTGACGAAAAGTGCATGACGAATAGTGCATTTGACATGGTGATTATGTGGACAAATGCGTGCGCCAGTCTGCAAGTGCCAAGTTGAAAAGTGGTGGATTGTGTGTTACGAAGTGCTATGTGACTAGGAGATTCGTGGCCAAGCGATGTGCCCCTAGCCAGGTTACTGAAATTCAGACCCACAAATTGCAGTCACCCTAACGACGAGGACGTTTCCAGTTCGATCCGCGTGCCCATGTGTCCTTTGCGGGACGTCCCGGTCGACCTCCACCTTCAAGTTCTAGTGGGCAACAGGAACAGGTGCTTTCATTTGAACCCATCTTCCACAATATATACCCCAGCTAGAGTGTATTTGGCCTCATAACCCCCTCTTTCCCTGAGGCAAATATTATTCAGCCTGCTTTGTCCCCACTGCAAGTTACGATGGTGCTCATTGTGTCACTAAGTGGATAATTGTAAGAAAAGGGGGAGGAAGTGGGTATAACTACATCAACTCTCAAAATGGTTATTTCAGTCGTCAGTTCCACGTGTTCGAGTTGACGCGGCAACTTCCCCGCTTCTCGATGTACGCGTTGTGTCCAGAACCAAAGACTAAACCTAATGGGAAAGTTACCATCAGAATTACAGAGAGAATGCAAAGGGTAATAAGTGATATTGTGGGTGTCTGCACATCTTCAAGCAATCTTATGTTTGCAATTATCCACAGGTGCTTCTGTGGATCAACCAGAGTTTCCTTTTAGCCGAAGATCTCACCCTGCAAAAGAACGAAATAAAATTGTCGTTTTTAGCTCTGCGAACAAATGGTTACATCACACTCACAATGGATTCTTCTGGAACTGTAATAAACCTTTACTGGATTTACAATTGCCTGTGAAAGAAGGAAAACTCATTTGTATGGCGTCCCTAGATGAATATTGGCACGGACGACGTGTCACTTGCGGGTGAGATCATCCAATCGATGGCTTCTTCGCTGAACATAGAGAACCTCCAAGTGACGGCAGACTTCCCGCAAGAGATGGCTACCTTAAAGACTGTCATGCAACAGGTTGTAGAGTTGTTAATACAGTGAACCTTGCTTACAGACAACTGGGAGGCACAGGGGTTTTGGTTTCCTATAGCCAAAGTTTCTTGTAGAAGAACCTCTCTTATAAGATACTTTAATGTAATATCTACTCTATTGTATTTGTCAATCAACAATTCAGTTGACAATAGCAGGTGTCCAAAAACCTTTTTTTTTGGGGGGGGAGGAGGGAGGGAAGGCACTCAGTTGCTAGTAACAGAGGTTTAATATAAGTATTCAAGTTTAAAGAAAGTAAGGTAATCTGTATTTAAAATCCTATTCTGATGGAGGGACATTGGAGTTTGTTGACAATAGCCTATGTTTGCCAATATCCGAGTTGATTATAAGCGAGGCTCACTGCTTGAGAGAGAAAGTACTGTACTGCAACACATTTTCCTATCTCGTGCAAGGTGGAGGAGTTGAACGCCACGAGGCAGACTATGATGGCAGACATGGCCGACAACTCGGGTCTCGTCAAATCTCTGGTGGTGCGAGCTGAAGATGCAAGACTTATGGGAGACCTGTGAGTTACTTCGATTTTAAAACGAATTATTTATAAAAACATTGGTTTATATTTAAAATGTTGATTAAGTATGTATCAAAATAACCATGCGCGTACACATTGGTTGAGCCAGTTTAAAGGATACACTTATGTTGGCATTCACCACTTGTGAATCACATCTGGCCCAAGTTTTCCACTGTCCATAAGCTTTGTCAAACCCACTCAATGACTGCCAACAATATTTCCCAGTTACTAAAAAACTAACAATGAAATTTTTCAATTCAGCACTTCCAACAAAGGGTAGCTTCCCCTATTTGGAAAAAACCTATTGTGGTGTAAGTTTTGGAATAGGTTTACAATACTGTAATATCATACCACATTTCTTAGGGTTCATACCACTCAGGAAAACCCAGGGAAATTGATATAAATATGTACATATAATGCGATATTTGAATGCGTTGTAAATTTAATTTTTTTAGGAAATTGATTGGAATAAAAGTACATGCTCAAATTTCCCTAAGCACTGGCAGACTCAAAGAAAATTGTAATTACGGATTGATATGAACTGTTTTGCAAACTATTCCAACAATTACCTTGTTACACAAGGTATTAATAGTTCAACGATATTTAGTAAATGTGTGGATTTAGAGACATCAACTTCAGCCGTGTGCATAATCTGTGTTTATACAAATTTTACATTTTCAGTCCATACAGGTCATGTTAGAGAACTAGATTTAACAATTCATGCCAAAATCTAAAGTGACTTGTAAAATAATTCAGATGAACAAATGCGTCATGTACACTGAATCATTGCCTGGAAAATGTGTACACAGTATGCTTTTAGCGATGTGATGTATATGACACAAATGAGAAGTATATTAACTTGTTTGCAGGAAAAGTATGCAGTATTGGTACTGCGAGCTGCGTGACGTCAACAGGGACTTAATCAACAGCTACAACATCCGTAGCAACAACCACCAGCAGCTTTTAAGCTGTCTGCGTCAACTCAATCAAATCATTCAAAGAGCATCCCATCTGCGAGGTGACTCTAGAAATTCCATAATTATCCTAAAAGCAGACTTGGATACTTATTTAACAATCTATTTCAGTTGGGAAACCAAAATTGGATCTTGTCGCCGAATGCAGAGCTGCCGTCAAGTGCGCAAGTTTCAACGTACTCCTCAAAGTGCTCGCGTCAGGTTCCGACGGCACGTGATGGTTGGGTTATCAAGTCGATCGTGTGAAATTGTCCTGTGACCACTGTTACTACTTGTATCACTGCAGAGCACTACATCATTTATGTACACACCATTTTCTAATAGCACTTGTGTATGATCTATTTTACGGAGAAGTCCTACTGACATAGTTCCAAGAAATGATTTCGGACCAGAACGCCAGGGTTTGTTACGCCAGGTTGAACTGGTCACTGAAGTAAGCAAGTAAGAAGAGAGCTAACGTTCCCGACAACCAACCGACGTTCTGCAAGGCTATCACTTTCAGAGCCGGTATCACTCCGTCGCGACCCGCGGCTTCGGCCTCTTCGTTCATCTCGGGAACCTACAGCGAATGGCATTTTGTAAAGAAAGAATAAATCAATAAATAAACATGTTGCATCCATCCTTGGGAATATACAGGGTGTAAATGTAATGGAGTTACAAATTTTCAGGGTATATTCCCTGCTTAAAAACAATAAATAAAGTTCCGATAAACCCATGTCTCCAAAAATGAGTGAATGTCCTTGATAATCCTGGAAATACAGTGAAACTTGTTTAAAAGGACTACTAGCAGGACCAGGAAAAAGTGATCCAAACTCACAGGTGGTCCCTTAACGCATATAATACACGAAAAATGGGACCAATAATTTACAGAATAGCCTTTCATGTTTTTGATTATTAGGTGCACACCAAAATACATGAGGGTGTGTGATTCCTATGCCAAATTGCCCAAAATTTACATAAACCTCAGTAATGTGTCTGCCTTTTGAAAAAAGGTGCCCCGTTTCCCATGTTTCATCAATTTTTGGCCCAAAAATCACGGTCCTTGGTCACGTTAGGCAGGTGGTCCTATTATTATTACCCGTGTTAAATCGTACGCATCTCCACGGGACCGAGCAAAATCGGTCCTAACAGGCAGGTGGTCCCGTAATACAAGTGGCCCATAAGGCAAGTTTCACTGTACTTGACAGTCTGCAGCGTACCATGTCAACGAGAGCGATGTAGAGGAAGACCCCGGCAGCTAGACCGAAGATGTAGGTTCCCGCGGCCGCAAGCTCTCCGAGGAGGATGCCGACTATCAATCCGCCGTAACAGGTGCATGCCGACAAGAAGTTGTATAGCAAGGCTTGCTTCATTGTCATGCCCGAATTGAGCAGTATTGCAAAATCACCTTCAATGATACATTAAATAAAACAAACTTTAAGAAGAGCACAACACTGGTATAATACGTAGGCTATCCGGAAAGTAGTGGCCGTTTTTTATTAACAAATTCCATGCTGCCATAATGCCAAATTTTAATTCA
>JAQFZQ010003145.1:0-11528 GCA_034696005.1 Glomeris marginata | reverse complement strand
TAGAGCACGACGTGAGGCGCGTAGCGTCAGCTCTACGACGCCTCGTACGCTGACTCCGCCCCCTTTTCGTGAGACTTACGCTCACGGAGGCTTCAGTTAGGGCAAAAACAAGCGCGGCGCTCGTGCGTAGTGCTGTACGCTTGCTCCGCCCATCGCCCCGCCTATTTCGAGCGAAAATTCACATCTGCGTGTGAATTTCGGCGTAAGAAATCGCATCTCACGTCGAGTTTCACGACAGCGTGATCGCCGACTTTTTGCTTCAATAGGCAGAAAAAACCTGAAAATTCAATAAAAGTTAAGAGTTTTGTTGTTGCTGTAAACTTATTTCTTCAAAATAATCACGAAATTGAGTGCAGGATCGCTCAAAAAAACTAAGCCTAACCCTTGCTTCAACAAATTCGGGGGTCGGCCATTTTTTTTCGTTGCATGTGATGTGAAGCCGCTAACGTGAAAAACGCAACGTATCTCGCAACGTCACGTCAGTCACGTCTGCTACGTTTTGGTTGCCCTAACTTCCTATTCTAATAATTTAAGATTGGGGGATATTAATTGGACATTTTGCACAAATGTGAAACTGTTTAACTACATACCTATAATTGCATTTAGCTTTGCTGCATCGAGTGGAGGCAACGCAGCTTTCCCCTTATTTGCATTGCATTGTCTACCAGACAGTGATGAATTACTTAATTAAAACCTCCACAGGAATAACTGCCTTTGTAAGGTGTCGTGCGAAAATGGTAGGGGTGTTTCTAAAGGCCTTGATGTGCTCTAATTGGACTTTGCTGACAAAAACGTCATTGCCAATGTGAACAGTCTGAAACAAGAAAGATTATTTTAAAACATAATACAAACATTGCTTTACAAATTTAATTATCCATACATAAATTAGTTATTACTGTGTCATGATCATCCTTCTCTGCAATTGCTTCATGATACTTCCTCTTTCACTTGGAAATAGATTCTACAGCAATTCAATGTGACATGTTGCATAACAAAATACTGGCGAATGCAATAAATTATACTAGATTTTACTTTGGCAATGCTGAACTTCAGTCTGCAATTGTTCTATGGTCTTCTGCAAAGTCCTAATTTGTTCCTGCTTGTCATTGTCTCCAGGTGGAATGTTTTGCCTGGCTGTAATGGACATCAGTATTTGATCTTTGACGACTAGAGCATCTGCTGGGGATGATACAGTCTTCTCAAATTTTTTGACTGCTGCTAGAATAAATACAACATGGCAGGATTAATTATGCACAATATTGTGAGATGTAAGACATACCAAGTCTTCTTCAGCGATTGAAAGACTCTTTTTTTTCGAGACGTCCTCTGCCAACTTGTAGGCCTTTTTCTTGAAATGACTGTTCTGCAGCTTCTTCTGATAGTACTTCACATTTTTCAAGTAGTTTTCTGCACCGATTGCTGTGCAGAAAAATGGTAGGAGGGAAACAGGGCGACCACCAAATTATTACAAAACATCGTTGCATGGTTTGCTCAGTTTAAAGATACTGGAAGTGTAGCCTCTGCAGTCATCGCAGAGTAGTTTCGGCTGTATCTCAGTGTGGGTACACTCCTTCTATTTGCACGAGTAGCATAAATTGATGCAACAGTGTTTTTTTTTTGGAGATTTTTCGTACCAACCAAGCAGTTGTCGCAGATATGTGACACACCGAGCAACCCATTTAGACTGCTGATGGAGTAATAGTGGTTGACATGCACGAAGATTGCCAGTCTATCTGTATAGATAAGGAAACTTATTTAGATTTAGACAAACAAGAGGGGAACACGGTAAAGTCTTGATACTTACCTTTCTTGGGTGGCCCTGTAGAGATTCTTCTATTGCCAGCTTGTGCAGAATAGATGAGTATCTGGTAGTCGGAGAGTAAATCCTGGAACTTTCTCGCCTCATCTACCCCGCATGGGCATCAGTGTGCAGCTTTATGGCAAGGGTTTTTTGTAGAGTATCCTTCTTGTGGTTTGTTACTTTTTTGTAGTGTTTCTGATTTTCTACTGTGACGTTCTTGGTTTTCTGGACTAATGCTATGCCCACAACAAGTGCCCTCGCCATACGTAGTTGATCCTCATTCACAATGGGAACCAATGAGCGTTTTTTCAAAGCCTATTTTGGGGCCACTGTAAATAAATAAACAGGAATTCAGAGAATGTAAAATCGTCTTCCGCATTTTGATTATTCAATGATCGAATCGATTGAATATACCTTAGTCCAAGAATATACGTACTATACGTATTTATAAAACGCTTTCCTTATAATATTTTGCATTGTTAATAAAAACGTCCAACAATATACTGTACTTACTAGTTCCCCTTGCGGCCCCCACTAGTGCAATATTCCTCTTGCATTGGATCCCAACCATCCATAGTTCAGGAAGGCTTTTCACGTGCTAACTAGAACTCTTGCTAGAACTGCTAGAACTACAAAACAAAACATGGCACCCACGACCGATACAGAAACGCGCAACGAAGTTTCGAAAATAACGCCATTATTACACGTTTTGATATACAGTATACTGAAGTATCAACAGAATCCGCGATTGTTTTTCCGTCCACAAGATAAAAAACATGCGTACTGTATGTTGCCAACATCCATTGTTCCGCGGTTGTTCATGTGCTTGTGTGTTTTCCCGTGGGAGGAAACCTATTACCTCCAATAAAATTTGAAACAAAAGTGGGAGGGGCCATATTAGCGCCAGTTATTTCTGAATTAGAAATAATGTATGATGTCACTTCCGTCCCTATAATCCCTATGACGTCACTTCCGTCCATATAATCCCTATGACGTCACTTCCATCCCAATTTGTAGGGGATGGATGAGTTTCAGCACTGGCTGAACATCACCTGCCATTTAGGACTTGCCCGCCTACTTTAGGGTGCACGTAGGGGTGGGAGGTCAATTAACAAGATACTAGTAATTGGCCACACCCATATAATACTTCCGGTTGTGATGTTATTTCCGTTCCCCATATACCTCTTATACTACTCACATGCAAGTAGTATAGAGGAAATAGTTCAATGTTTAAATAACCATTGGAGTGGACAAATTCATCCTTCTCAGTAAGCACCTCCCATTATCTAGATGGAAGCTGTAGTGAGGCAAATTATGCAACCTGATTAGCTAAAATTCAAGTTTTCTATGCTAAGGACGCCATTTTTCGAACATTGTAAAGGGTAAATTGCAACTACATAGTCTGTTTCCTTTAATTTGATTTTATGTGACTACCCAATTAGAAGCATTTTTATAATTTTGACATTTGAGTCAATCAAAATTTGAAATGAAGTCATATCTCTGTAAGCATGCATGATTGGCAACATGTATGAGATAATCAAACGCAGAAAGACATTTATAAATTTAAATTAATTCACAAATAATGTTTCTGATCCTGTTGCAAATGGAAACATGTCTAATAATCATTGATACTGTAAAAGTGGTAATTGGCGCGCTGCCAAATTTTCGCGGAATGAGCAATTGACACATTTCCCGGTGCTTTTATTTACGCGGGCAAGGGTGCATTTGTGTCCAAATTCCATTGACCTTTTTTAATTTTAGCGAGGTTTTATTTTCGCGGAAGGTCAAAGGAGCGCGAAAATAAAGCCGCGCTTTATATACTGTATATACTGTATATATTCATATACAGTATATACAATGGAAACCTGAATTGCTTTACGTAAATAATTTGCGCCCTTATTTGGTACTGCACACAAGCTTACACCATATTTGAATATCACTGTTGCTGAAAAGGGATACTACTGAATGATAAACTGATTTGTTAATATATGTGTTCAGTGTTTCGAGACTTATGCATGTATCATCAAAAGAGTGTTCACAGTTTGGCCATGGACTGAAGTACAACACATGATTACAAGTGACAATGAAGACTGCAGGAAATTAACACAACTTCTGATGGTTTGCCTGGTTGATGGCGATTGAGCCATTGAGCCATGTGCAGCTGCAAGTACAGTGTTACATCACTGAATGTGCTTGTGAGACTACATTCAAGCAGTGTGTTCATCATTCTGTCTTCCAGAACAAAGTGTCATTCCTCCAGGATATATGCAAAGTTCATGCCATAAATTCATTGGAATCCTTTCCAATTGCTGCATTTTGACAACGATATGGAAGAAATAACTACAATGTGCACAAAACCATGGCTTGTATGATTTAAAGGTGTGGTGTCACTATAAACAAGTATGTGCAAACAAGTGAGCATGTTATCCTGCAGTTTACCAATGGATTAGCCACAAGAAGTGAATGAATGTCCTTGCTGTATCTGGATTTTGACTGATATGAAGGACACCGTGGAATTGTGATGCCCTGGTGGGATCATTCTGTGACAATTGTGATAACTGTCAAGCCCAAATTGAAAATGGGAGTTTGAGAATTGCAATCAGGACTTCAGCTGCATGTGCCAAATAATCTGAATACAAAGTGACTTCAATATCCCTTCATTTGACATGTGTCCTATGTCGACCTGCATTGGTTAACAGTTTGATGAGATGTTCAAGTTACGGTGTGAAGCTATGTGCCATATGAAATATTTTACTATAAAAACCAAAATAACTTATTGATTAATAACTCACAGATGCTGTACAAAAAATGATTAGAATTACAAATAAATTATTAATGTTCTGCATTATATTGGAGCATGTTTCCAAATCTTTGTACATTGTCCGTGTTTGTAATTGGTGATGAGGACATTAATTTTTAGTCACATCGCCATTTCTGACAACGCTAATGCAGCCAATACATTGGCAGCAATACTGACAAATTATCAGGGACATTATTTTTACTAGGACTAAGAAATATTTTGGGCATAATGGTTTAAGAAAATACTTTAATATGCATGTTAAACATACCGGTGTTTAACATTTGACATTACAGTAGTTTTAATATACTGTTGCCGAAAACATCATGCTTACATAATAATAATAATAACTTTTATTCCATTTACCCCATCATCATGCTTACATATCTGTGCACTTCAATGTCATATACTCACATGTCACATTGCTCAGTTTCATGAAATTTAATTTTTGTCTGGTGCAATGGGTATCGTTATTTATTTTTCAACTTTGTGACTGCCCGGATGCCTGCTCAGCAATATTATTTACTAATCCATGATTAATTATGAAGTAATATATATTCAAAAATTTCATATAAGTGCAAACTGTTTTAATAGTTAAAATGTAAATTGCAATAATGCTAACTTTTAAAGCTATATACACCATCCTAAAATGTGTTTAACCATTTTAACTAAACCAGTATTAGAAGCATCATATGGTGTAATTTTTCCTTAGTTATGTGTAGTAAACACATCACAAGAAAAGCTAAAGAAGTTGCACTTGCTCAATTTGTTTTTCTTATTGGTTAAGTTTTGACTGAAATCAGTAAACAATGCTAATTAATAATATAATACAATGCAATACAATATGTCAGGCAACAACAGGCTCTTGGTCCAACTCACTTGGCAACTCATTCCACTAATCCACAACCCTCTTAGAGAAGACGTGTTGCCACATTTAATAGTCGGGGTCTCTGCTTCTTTAACTTGAAATTGTATCCCCTTGTGCTACTCTCCCCAACAAATTGGAAAAAGTATTCAGCCCCAGGGTAATTAATGTTTTTAATTCTACGTCTTTCCAATGAATACAACTTAGCTCCCTCAAACGGCCTTAGTATGAAAACCCGACTTTCCACTGATCAGTTATGTCGCCGTTATACCGTTAACCATACCTCCCTTGAACAACTATCCAGTCCAATCCTCATCATACCTAAAATAGACCTACCCTTCCTACAAGTGAAAGACATTGTGCCGCATGCTTTAATTGTGTATCCCATCCCAGAATTTTTTGTCCCAATATGCATCACCTTACACTTATCGACATTGAACTGCATATCCCACATTTGAGCCCAATAATCCCAATATGCTGATATTCTATTGAATAATTTAAAATAATTGGGAATAATTATAGACGTACTTGAGATATTCAATACTTTTTTCATCAACAACTTTGTTTTCCCACTTGACATTTATTCTTTTGGTTGCATGTCATCGTCTTCAAATAACAGACTGCTTAGAGCAACATCGATGTAAGGCATATGCCAAGTTGCTGCTGCATGACGATTGAAACTATATTTACACAACCCACAATGGCTGTTAATTATAAATAATCAAAGCTAATTTCGAATTCTTTCTTCCCTGTGCAGTGTTTTTACAGTGCATAAATCATTTAGTTTGAATTTCTTGTGAACAAAATACTGCATGGTGTTTGTTTTCTTGAAATTAACATTGCCATGAACAATTTCCATTTCTTTTGTATGGGATTTCAGGTATGAAATTCTGATACTAAAGTTTAAAATCAAATATTTGCGGTTTGGGAACAGATTAATACATTTCATATTCATTCCTATGCAGAAAGAAGTTTCGGTTTACGAACAAATTGGTATCCGAGCATACAGTACTTTTGGAATAAATTTTTCTTTAAATCAAGTTTCCACTGCACTTTCCAAATCGGCTGTAAATTAATGGTAATTGATTTCCCCTTACTCGAAATGCATTGGAGGATATTGTAGCGGCAGAAGTGATGTAAATAAAAACTGAAATAATGCTTAATTGCTACTATAAGGTTGAAGAATTGACGGGAAAGATGCACAGCGAAGAAACTGACAACAACACACAAGTAGTTCAAATTGAAAAGATGATGAAATTTTATGTAACATGTCTCCTTATATCATTTACAAGTGGCACTATTGTGCCGAAACAGAAATTACAACCAATGAATGCATTTTGGAGGAGTACCTTACATTCGCCCCAGTTAAGTGGGCTTAACTTAAAATAGGTGCTACAACACAAAATGTGGGTCACAGAGTCTTTGAGGTGGGCGCCGTTTTCGTGCAGGACGTGTGGTGACGGGCAGCGCTGGGTCCGCCACAGGAGGCGTGTCAGGTGTTTGCGCTGACACAACAGGAACCAAAACTTCTGGCTGATAAGGTGTGACTATGGAATCGTCTTCAGTAAGTGGGGCTTGCCCGGGGTCATCAAAATTTTGTCGGGTGAGTCGTCTTCGAAGAGCTGGGATCTAGACAACTTGAGTTTTTGATGGTTGCGTGATGGGTGCAATTCAGTAACAAACGTAGCCAATGTGTTGTACAATACGTTACGGTCCTTTGAGGCATGGCGATAGTTTGTTATCATTGTGTTGTGGATGGTCATACCACACAACATCGTTTGGAGCAAAAACCGATTCAGAACGGCGTACATCAAAACGTGTCTTGTTTTCGACATGAGAGGCAACGATGTTTTCAACAAAAGTTTGATGAATCTCCGCAAGCATTTGGAGTTGGTCAAGACGTGCAGTTTCGTCAAGAAGAGTTCCAAATCTGAGTTCATCAGGTGGAAGGCAAGGACTGTAACTGTAGAGCAAGTGAAACCGATAAGCTTGCGTCAAACTGTTGTTGACAGTATTAAGTGCAGGAACGGCGTTAGGAAGGAGTGAATCCCAGTCGGTGGGGTGTTCAATTCCAAACTTGGTGAGTGTCGCGGTGAAGGTCTGGTTCGCACGTTCAACCAGGCCATAGGATTTTGGCGTATACGGTGGTGTAAGAGAATGCATAATGCCAAACTTGGCAAGGTTCAAGGCAAACTTGTTGGACGTGAACGCAATCCCATTGTAGGAAATGTAAATCGTGGGAAGTTTAAAGCGATAGATGTGCCCAAGGCACTGATGACATCATCGGAGGCGGTGTTAGTGGTTGGTATTGCGACAACAAAACGAGTTGCATGGCTGGTATTGATTGCCAGCAGCGGTGAGTGGATAGTGATAACTTCAAATGGAGTGTTAGGGATTGGGCGTTCACCCAACATCTCATAGGCTGGAGTTGTGCGTTGGTTGACACGTTGGCAGGTTGTGCATCTACGGACGTAGAGTTTGGTGTCTTTCCGAAGCGATGACCAACAATAACATGCATGAATACGATCGAGAGTCTTGCGGAAGTCAAAATCTCTAGCGTCATCGTGGCACAATTTTAAAACCGTAGAGCGTAAGGTGAATGGCACAACAATACGGATGATAGTGGATCCATGGTTGAGTGCACGGTGCACCAGGATATCATTGTCAAAGGCATAAGTGTCTTGGATTTGGCAAAAGTGAAGGGAAGAAGGTTCCACTTCAAGCTGAGCTCGAATCTGACGACAGTAGGAGTCAGCATCTTTTGCCATTTTCAGTTGTGTGTTTGGTGAAGTGATGACTGCTAGGATGGGCAGAGGATATCTGGATAGGTGGTCAGAGATGAAATTGAGTTTCCCTGGGTGATGAATGATGGTGAAGTCGAAACCAGAGAGGTCGACAGCATAGCGGGCAAACTTGCCGTTAACTTTGGACTTAGAGACAACGTAGGCAGTGGTGAAGTTGTCAGTATCAAGCGTAAATGGATGTCACACAAGGTAAAGACGGAATTTTTCAGACCCCAGCAATCTCAAGCTCGTTGCAATGGTAACGGTTCTCAGCATCCTTTAAAGAGCGGCTGGCATACTCGATTTATGGGCTGCTTTCCGTCCTGAATTTGTGAAAGGCACGCCCCCAGTCCAGAGTATGAAGCGTCAGTTTCAACCTGGGTAGGAGCGCCCTGTACAAATAAGGCGAGAAGTGGTGGCGTAGTCAGGGCGGTCTTCAGAGCATCAAAGGCAGCCTGTTGATCGGCGTTGAATGATATGGGTTGATTAGAGCAAGGAGGAGATTCCGCAGTAGGGTTTTTCTGGAGAAGAACATTCAATGGAGCAGCGATGGAAGCAAACGATTGAATGTGTTTGCGCGTGGTATTGGCAAATCCCAAAAAAACTTCAGACAGCATGGATGGAGGTGAGTGTGCGGTGATTGCTAATCGCAGCAATGCAATTAGAATTAAGAAGCACACCCTCAGCGAAGATGATGCGTCCCAGCAGACGGATTTCCGTTGCGGCAAAAGTGAATTCATTTCTTGGCCCCCCTAAGCCATGCGTGCGGGTGCCCTCAAAGACGAGATGAAGAAAGGCAACATGAGCGGTTGAAATTTTCATGCGCGGCTCCCAGGTCATCATAATATTTGGCGAGTCCAAGTAGAAGTAGATGTCCATAGGCGATGGAAAGTGCGCGTGCCAGCATAGCAGGTGCATTGGTCATAGCAAGTGGCACACGTAAGAACTCGACGTGGTCGTCAAGAGTGATGGCAGCTGTCTGCGGGATGTCTTCTTCACGAATGTGGATGTTTTTAAAGGTACGGTAAATGTCAAATAGTGACCAGTAGCGTTTTCCGGACATCTTGTATACCATGTCATCCATGTTGTCAATAGGAAAGGGGTCCTTGACAATTATCGGGTTGATGGTGTGATCGTAAGCAATAACCATACGACGAGTAGATTCGTCGAAAGTCTGGTCCACCACAAGCGCCGGCGCAGCGTAAGGCGATGTGGAAGGGCGGCAGATTCCCACAGCAATCCACTCCTGGACTTGATTGCAAAGAAACACGGTCAGGTTCGGTGAGGCCGTAAGGTTTACACTTGATCGGTGTGTCCGTGGTGAGATGGATCGCCATTTCCAAGTCGGTAAAGAGTCCAATCTTGGAGTTGGATGTAGTGAAGATATCGAAGAACTCGCCCGTCAGCATGTTTCCGAAACATCCCCCAGTGGATGCATGGGCGGCGCTTGCGAGGGCGGCGCTCACGCGCAATTGGCGGAGCCGCTACGCTCTCCCATTGTGAGGGTTCGCCTGCCGCGAAAATCAAAGACACGCATTTATCGTCATCAAGCAGATCGCGTGATTCTACCGTTTTATTCCATGTAGCGCTTTATAAATTACTGAAAAATTTAAGTACATTGAAATCGTTTACGGGGAAACTGTTTCCAACTTTTGGGGAGATTAAATTTCCGACCGCATAATGCGATTTTTTGCAAATGCCATCCTACCACTCACTACTTACGCCCTTGCTGCAACGTTTCTTAATAGAAATAAACGCTAAAGGGGCGTAAGTGAATCCTACGCGTTCATTTACATGGAAATTTCGTCTCGGAAAATTATTTTCCTGTGGATTTAATTTACCTACTTATTTGTTTTCCAAGTCTCGAATTGTTGGAAATTTTGCAATATTGCAGATTGTATGCGAATATTGTACAAATAAAATGTTTTCCTTGCATTTCCAGCACAAAGGAAAATCATTATTTTTTGAAACACATGCTTAAAAAATGTAATAAAATTTGAAAATTGGTTATAAATAATATAAGGCTTCAACTGCCTAATTATTTTCTAGTGAATTTTATTTTAACAGAAATATGCATAAATACCACCCTATACTGTGTATGACAACCCAAAAATTTGTTTGCTTCATGCAGATTGGTAGTTATTTATGATCACCAATGCAAATTTTTTTGAGTTTTGGTACCAGTTATTCGTACATGTTATTATATGCCTGTGCTCAGTTAATAGCAAACGCCTGGGGAAATTTTAAAATATTTTTTCTGTATAAATTTGTATAATTTGTATAATTTAATAAGTTAAAAAATTTATCAACATAGTAATATTATTAATTCAGTATGGCGGATCCAATGGGCATGTGACCTTTGACCTCTATTGAACTTTTTCCTGTATTTGAAATTCTACAACGTAAAGCAAAACTACAGAAGTTGTAGAAGAGTTTATTCGAGAGAAATAACATTTTTTTCACATTTTTATTACAAAGTTTCAAATTTTAATAAATTTGGCAAATGTGCATTGGAACAATGAGCTCATTGATTGGAAGTACTGCATTTGAATCTATGGTGAATAGAACACCAACAATAAATGGAACATTATCAATTTTCTTTTGCAAACTTTTCAGTTATTTTACAAAAATTTATTAAAGTCCAAAACTTATGGTAGGTCATCGAAATTGGTAAAAATGTTTTCTATTAAGCAAAAAAGAGGCAATCTAATTCATTTTAAACAGGCTGGTTTTATTAGTCACATGCACAATATTCTGGCAAACCAATACTGGTATTCCCTTTTTACAATTAGTAACTGCAAGCAAGGCTAAATAAACATTGATACCTCATGCGATTAACTACACAGCCATTGTACATGTTTGTAATACACTAGCGGCCCACGACCCACTGAAACTAGCCATTGATGTACCTCCTCACCTGCTAGAAAGGGGTGTCGATAGGGCCACGATTCTGGCGCATCATGGAGGGCATACAAATGAAACACAACAATGTGATTGTTTGGCGAAAATACGATACGGACAGTGTACTTGACCATGTACAACTCCTAACTGTGTAACGTGTGATTGATCGCATTGCCTACCAATACTGAAAGACACTGGGTGCATACATTAGTAGTGCGCAAACACGTCCCATGCAAGATGTGTGTTATGTGGTTCAGCATCATTTGTGTTTAACTGTAAAACATGTGGCATATATACCACCCACAACCGTGGCCCTATCGACACCCCCTTCTAGCAGGTGAGGAGGTACATCAGTGGCTAGTTTCAGTGGGTCGTGGGCCG
>JAQFZQ010003144.1:0-11529 GCA_034696005.1 Glomeris marginata | reverse complement strand
TGCACCATTCTACTTTACTTTACCTTACTTTACTTTACTTCTACTGCAGTGTGAACACTAGTGTGAACTTAGCTTAATATTACAAGTGAAAAGCAAATATTAATACTGTAAATTATATTTTCTACTTTGCTTTTTAATTGAATTACACACCAATACCCTTACTAATGAATAGATTGCTTGCAAAAATTACTATTAATAGTGTAGATTAATGAAACTGCTAAACATAACAACTAAAACTCCATGTGAGGGATAGGAAAGATTTGTTATTGTGCCATTTTAGTACTATTTGATTGCTTTTCGAGTCAGTGGTATCTTGAAAGTGACCATCAAGCATTACATTGATATAAATGTGCGTCATAAGTAGTGCTACTACAGGTGGTTCCACCTGTCCGAGCAAAAATCATGGATGCGAAACATGGAAAGATATGTGTGTGGAAAACTAGACATAGGAAAGTTGGTGTGGTGGTTTTTGGCACGTGTTGATCTGCAAGATCCGTTCAGCACTGTTGCATTCCCACCCATTTTTGGCACGAGTTGCTTGCTTTTCTTCTATGTTTTGCAAAAAGTGGTCAAAAACAGGCTCGTGGCATGTCCACAAACCCAGAAAATTGCGTCCTCTTTTCACCGATCTTCCAACCAAACTTTTGCTGAAAAGAGCAATTCAACGAGCAACACTTCTGAAAAGTGGTGTTCAAAACCGAAGCTAATATTTCGTTCACTTTTCCTTTCATCAAGTTTCCCATGAGGCAAAATCAGATTTGTGCTCTATCATCACCCCCGCATGGTTCCTTCCTTGTCGAAAAACGAAAAACCTTCCCAGGAACCATTGCCCCAAAATGAAAGCCTTGTTGAATAACGATCAAATATACACGTTTGACACTTGGGACACTTGAGGGAAAAAGCCCTTAGTGGAACCACCAAACTGGACAATCCATCAGGGTGTGCTGCCCTGCCCAAAATTCGACTTCCCTCTGGTAAACCTCAAACTTTTAGAGCAGCTGCAAGTGCTTACTAAGCTATAATGCAATGTCTGCTTCTCATGAGATGACAAAACGACTTGCAAGCTCACAAATGAAGTCAGGGATAGCAATGATTCAAACTGATGTTGCAAAACAATATTTTCCCCCCAGTGAACCTACTAAGTTGACCATACTCTATATGTTGACTGCATTCACTCAGAAAACATTTAATTTAAGTGCATCCCAATCTTTTAAAAGCGAGATAACAATTATAATGTATAGAAGTATTATCATGTTTACATAAAATTACAATCTGTTGGCATCATAACTCTTGTAACTACTCAGTTTTGAAGGCAGTGGGCGTATTTAGAGTGAAAACACTTCATTTTTCCATGTTTCAAAAACTTCTTTTAACCAAAACCATGAACTCATTTGCGTATAGTATTTCAATGAGAGCAAAACTCTACATTTGAAGGGACATGTGGTGATAATTACTGGGTATGGCACGCCGGTGCTATAGGGGTCAAATATAGGTGTTTAGTTTCCAAATACAGTGTATTTCAACTTAAAAGCACGAATCGAGGAAGGGAAGGGAGAAAGTTTAGTACTGGAAACTTGATTCCAAAAACCATAAATCGCCTTAAATCTCCTGTGCACTTGTTGAACTTACTGCTCCTACATCCTGAAAACCCTTGGAAACATACCAGCTATAGCCACTTCTCGTAAATTCACACCAAAAACACTCCTGCAGGACAAATTTATGATGACATGCATGTAGAGAAGCATACCAATGCTGAAACAAGCTAATTTCTGAATGTACACACTGTCAAAGTTATGGCAAATAATTTTCCAACTCCCGTTTCAAACAACAAAAAACAAATAGAAATCAGCAAGTCCAATTGTTAAAACTTGAAATAGGTGTTCCACCTTCCCAGTTGAGCTATAAATCATAGTGTATTTATATAGGAAACTATAGCTGGTAAAACTTGGTTTACTCCTTTTTGGAGTTATAAGGGCGTAATTTCCCTCCTACAGAAACACTATCCAGATGCCCTATAGCTGTAATGGATAGAAGGATGTGGTTATATGGTCCTATGTGGGGGTGTATCAAGTGTCCAAAACTCGAATTTTGCTATACGAATTCAAAGTTGTTTTCATTTTAAATTTTTAAATAGACAATTTGTGAAGAGAACGTTAACCTATTTAAGGAAAAAGTATTGTGCTTTGCTCCAAAAAGCTGTCAGACTGGGTTCAATGGACAAAATGGACGGAAAGTAGAAAGCATGAAACTATAATAAATCGTTCATTAACACATATGTAGCGTGCAACACATGAAAATAACTTTTCCATGATAGAATATGTGACATATTTCATATTATATATGGTTTCAGTTGAACTATTTTTATGCAAAGTTATTGTATACCCCATGTGGTACTTCTATAGGTATAAAAAATTCTACTTTATTTACCTGTCATGTAGATGTTGAACTAATTTTAATGGAAACCCAGTAAATTTCGTGTTATTTATACGTTATTTACATAGTTTGTTCATTGCTCATATTTATTTGACTCTTATGATTGTAATAATGTTTCGTGTGCATTCAAACATAACATTTTACTTTTATGGCATTTTAGGGGGGAAAAAGTTTCTTGAAAAATATGAAGGAAAAAGGAAACAGTTACCATATATCTTTTCTGAAAAGAAAACTGTACGAAATTCATATTATTATACTGAAATTCACTTGGCCAACAATTCTTTCAAGATACTTATAATTGATTTTTTGCTGAACTTTTCAATGCTAAAAACAATTGCATTTTTTGACAAGTCCATTGTGAAGGATTAACAATGAAGATTGTGATTAAATAAGCAATCAATCTGTGCCGTACTATGCTTCATCTTTAATAGTTCAATTTTATCAGTTGAGATCGCAGTTCATTGGACCGGAAGTTGACCCGGAAGGAGCAGAGATCATGGAGACACTATACCTTATTACGTTTTTTACCTTCTTGAAATACATGCAGGTGTTATGTAGAATCACAGGAAATATAATTATATCAATTATTATCTTAAATAATAATTATTTTGACCACGCACGTCACGCAATGGTCTCTCTTTGCCATGACATCCACAATTAATTATCAAATATCATTTAGGAAATAACTGCTGAAGAGTAGTTGGGTTTGTAGCAACTGACGATAAATAATTAATGAAAATAGTGGCTTGGCTTTAAGATTGTGGAAAATTAAGTTCAAATATAAGGCTAATGTGCTGATTTTGCAATGACATCGATACTACAAACCTGTTTTGCTAACTTCTAATAAGAAACAAGTTAAAGTTTGTGACAGTCAGCAAAATCAATGAGTTATTTGTACTGAAGTCTGCACACAGTAGTACTTAATTTAAATTTTAAAAATCAATAACTCATTATAAAGAGAAAACAAAAAGAGTTAGTTGGCCAGGGTAATTTATGAGAAAAATCAGGGACAAGTCAGTCAAGGAAATTTTAAAGTGCAACCCTGAAAAATCAGGCTAGGAAAAAAATGTTACTTTTTTTATCACCTGTATATTTCTCATTCTTCAGGGTTTTTGCGAAGATGAAATCATGAAAAACGATGAGTAACAACATTTTATACATCATAACATGCAGGGAAAATTTGAGTCATTGGTGCGGTGAGGTGAACGGTCAAAAAAGTCTTTTCAAATCATCTACATTTGTGTATTTACTACCTTATATCAAATACAATTCAGTAGCTAAGAATGTTTCAATAGTTTAGTGCACTTTCAAAGTCCTTTCCTATAATCGAGTTTTTGTAAAATGTTGCGGGACTTTGGGGGCAACCAGTGATTTCTAAATCGAAAAACATTACATGGAACTTGCATGGAAGACTGCCAACTTGGTCACGAAATTTGTACATTGGTAATAAAATTCGCTGTTTCGGCAAAAAATGTACAAGCAAAATACACTTTCGCAGCATACAAAGCAGTTATAACAATCGACGCTTTGAAACAAAAAACGGCACAAACATTTCAAAAGTCAGAGATTTAGACACATTTTCGGCAAAATCTTACTCGAAATGAATAATACATTTATGTATATGGAAACACTTCTAAGTATGGCTACGTGGATAGTTGACAAATTTGAACAGGGTTTCATTTGCATATCTTTGCAATAAATTACATCTAGTATATTTATTTTGTGGAATGGATCAAACCTACTTAAATCTTAAAGGTAAAATAATATTACAATATTTAAAAACACCTTTTATGAAGTTTATAAATTTATTAAAGTTATTATTGAAGTATTTAAAATGGCAAATGAAGTTCATCGATTTATAAGCATGTTATGCTTGCAAAAGTTTCGGTTTTGTAAATATTTTAGATGCAATACTATGGTATACAAGTTCCCGAAAAATGGCGCCGAAAAATACTTCACACTTCCGATACCAGATGGCGCACCGACAAACGCTGCGGATTATGCGGATAAAAGCTCGTTTCTCGAAAATAAACTTTATAATTTATAAAATTCACTTGAAAATTGAAACAAATACTGTACATAAATAATTATATTAGAAGCCTTTGATTCAACAACTTTTATTTTCGATGAAACTGACCAATTTCGCCAAAAAGTTGGCTTTCCCTCAAATATTAAGTTTCATAAATAAGGGAGAAACATTATAAAATCGTTACCATAAAATGAATTAATAATATGATTTATATACCTGCTCCTGTTGGTTATTTCAGGCGATTTTCTTCCAGAAATCCGGTACAAAGTTTAGTTGCGTCCGTTTCACAGGTGTGTCATTGCAGGTAGCTATTTAAACGCTTGTACAGGTGTGCAAAGTTGTTCATAGCTGGTTCATATCATGAGATTGTGCTGAATTCACCGAATTATTACAACCGTCAATTCCATATGAAAAGTTTTGCAGTCGTAGCAGTAGTAATCCAGTACATGCTATGCTGAAATAAACTTCACCCAATCCTACTTCAAGCCACACTGAGTTTGTGACTATGAGGGCAACAAAACTTCACGGACGGGTGGGTGGCTTTTTCCACGGGTTGCGCAAAGACCCCTCTCAACTTTTGGACACGCCCCTTTGGCCCCCCTCCACTTGCAAGGTGCTTGTCTCCAAAGGAAAACTCAAAACGCACTGCCTCCAGGCTGACCTCAAAGAGAAACGACCCCTTATTTTATTCACCCACAAACTCCCTGTCTACCTGTTTCCTAATGGCCACAAAACCCCATCTCCCCCCGGAAAGGAAAATCAGTTCAACCCTAGTCTCTGAGCCAGGTGTAAAATCTAGCCTCGATACAAATCTCAGAAATATATTTTTTTTCGCAAGTGGGCGGTACCCCAGTGGGGCGATTCTATTTGAACCAGCCAATCAGCATTCAAACATTTGCCAAATACCGCCTGTTGCGACTTTTCTATACCCTATTTCAACACAACCTAGTTACATCAATATTGGTGGAATTACATACAAACCCCGCCCATTTTGTACGAGTGTTAACCAGCCAGCATTTATTATCAGGTCGAGTTGAAATAGGGTATAGTATAGTTTTATTTCTATAGGTAATAAATGAAAACACTTTTGCAAAGTCCCGCCTGGATAGTAGAAAAATATAAAATCAGTAAACACCATTGGATAAAGGAATCACTTTTCTTCTGTTATATCAAAGTTATATACTATAGCAAAAGTGTAATAACAATACAATTATACAGGCTGGATAAAAAGTCTGAAACTTTCTGTAATAACTTTTTATGTAGGCTACTATACCAAAAAAGTAATAGCGGGGAATAGGAAATCATATTTGTGCATTCCAATGGTGCAAAAATTTCGAACCTTGACTAAATTCATTCAAGGTCATCTGGGGTTTAACCTTGAGCTGCACCTTAGTATATAGTTAAATAACGTTACTTTCAGGAACATTGGTGGTTTATAAAGCAGAGACAAATTTTGGGACATTTGGAACCAAGTGCATGCTGTGTGCTGCAGGGAAATGACGCCTAAAATATCAAGGGGTAGCTTGTATATCAAAACATAAATATGCGTACATGGTACATACGTATTGTGCATAAACATTTGTAAGAAAACACTCAGCAATTAGACTTGTAGTTATCAACGACAAATGAAGTGGATTTTAGAATAAAACTTTGTAAAACCCAGGGAACTACTTTCTTTGAGGAGGAGTGTAAAGACTTAAACATGTGAAAGGGCAATCCTATTAGTTGGCCGAATAATAACACCATTTTGTATCAAGTCAAGATCAAGTTGTTAGGTGGATTTTGTGCAGGACTTTGGGTGTGGTCTGTCAGCGTTCACTCTGATTGGCTGAGGTATTGAACTACTTTATCAGCTGAAGGATGAGGGGGATCAAATAGTCTCAGCCAATCACAGTGCGAAGAGTCACTTCATCTCTGTGGCGGAATGGACTTTAATTGTATTATTCAACTTTCCGTTGATTCTAACATTGATTGAAATTTATTTATTTACTTATATGCAGTATTAGAAATAAGAAAATACGCTTGACACTATCGCCCTCTGGAAGGACCTGGTCCACGTGGAACTCATATTATTAGCTTGCTCACATTCACTACGTGCTTTGCATGGATGGTAGTTTGCAGTGTGAAACTTGACCAATCGTTTTGATCCAACGGAAGTTAGGTTTAGGGGCTAATCCAGTGAGGATCAATGCAGTGACGTCATATATGCCGACATCTTTTCCCATAGTAATACCTTTTTTATCCCATATATTTTAATGCACTTGCATGGTTTTCAATATATTCAATATATGGAAAGGATCGAGCTCTGTGTAAGGTCCCGCCAACATGGACCTGTTTACGGATCAGAATACATTAAAGTTGCCACGAAAACGTGCTTGATTTACGAATTCCAAAAGTAGGGCAACACAAATGCTGTTCGATCGAGAGAAAAAAACAAACACAAAGTCAATCTCAGATTTCCAGTCTTGCCATTTAACAGAGACATGCTCTGCTATAGAAACAGTCTATAGGTTTTGACTTCCATTGTACAGTCTCTTTCATATAAATCTGAAAACAGTAATGTATTTAAAGGTTATTGGAACTGTCATGTATA
Organism: Glomeris marginata; assembly: GCA_034696005.1. NCBI lineage: Eukaryota > Metazoa > Arthropoda > Diplopoda > Glomerida > Glomeridae > Glomeris > Glomeris marginata. The sequence goes on along the minus strand of JAQFZQ010003144.1, from coordinate 4,474 downwards.
TTATGAAGCCCTTTCATAAACTAGTTTATGTATTCAAACATGATATGTCATTAAACAAGATCTGTGTTGAAAGAGTTCTTGAAAAGTGTAAATTTAATTTCACTCGGTTGAAAAGCAGAATTCATTGTATACTTATCATATCAGAATTATAATTTGAATATATGCAAAAGGAGGAAATATACTTTAAATTCAAATAGCAAGCTTTAAAAAAAGATATCGTTGCAAATCTGCATAAAGATTAAGGGATAAAAGTTTGACGTGCATTTCAATGTTGCATATTTGAAAACATGTCATCAGGCTAACCCCCTTGGGACCCTAACGGTTAAATTTCAAAATATTATAGTACATGTACCTTCATTTTAAGATGCACATGCATGCCATGTAATGTCATGTCACGTGCATTTGGGGTGGATTCAACCGGCCATGATGAGAAAATTTCGATCTTCTTGCAGACTTGCTATATACAACTTCTTAATTTATTTTCTTCCGGATGAAAGGAATTCTTTAACTTTTTTTTTTTAAAGAGACCAACAAGATGAAATAGTGCATGTTATGGTGCTATAAAGGGCATGTTGCACTCGTGCAATAAAGTACGTTGAATTTCGCTGTTTCTTTTATGCATGAGAAAATGTGTACCAATATGTCAGTCAGTAACGAACACTCACTTGTGAACACAGAGAGGTTGCACTGGAGCATCTTTCAGAGAATTAATAGCATGAAACAAACAGTTTTGAACATCAGGTTTTGCTATACCACTTGAGCAACCTGAAACAACTTGTGGTAAACTATACAAGATACAGCAATACTTCACCGAACTTAATTGCACACCGTGTAGTATATATTGTATATTTGTATGTTGCTTTCTTTCCTGCATTTCTGCAGCATTTTCCAATAATTCAGACCTTCAGACTTTCATTATTATGCTGTCAGGGTATAAGAAAATTCTGAAATTCCATATTGAAATCAATTCTGCAATCTACATCTCTTTTCAACATACAAATATCTAAGAAATGCAACAAGGTTAAGCCAAGGAGGTTAATATTCTTGGTTAAAAATTGCATATTATAGGTTATCTTGCACAGTTGGATTTATAACATTTCCCCACTATACTATGAAAATAAACCATTTTAATTATGTAGGCTAAAAAGTCACTTTTGAATAGTGTAACATTTTTCAAAACAGTAAAAATCCCTGACAAAGCTTTACCTTGACCTTAATATTGAATTATTTTAAAGCTAGTGTTCAAATACAGTAATTAGAATTGAATGCGGTTCAGTGATAATATTCAATTTGCTCAATCCCATTTTATGGCATCATTCATGGTCACTGAATTGTCACCAATTTAAAGCCTTGAGGTTAGATTGCCCAAATCATCTGATCATTTGCTTCATTTAATGAGATTGCATTATTCTCATCTAATGATGAAACGATATGAATGTAATGAATGTGCTTTGATCATACAGTATATAGTATTGGTTGTTTTATATTTCACTTTTCTTACATCTGTTTTCAACTTTCAAATGTTGTTCCAGCCCTATAAATACATTTGACATTTGTGTTTCTTGCAAATCGAGGATCAATAATGCTTGGAAATCGTCCCATAATATACTATATGCTCAAATATTCCATTGAAGAGTATACAAATAAACATTTATGACCTATAAAATGCATCTTCGCTCTTTATTGGATTCATTGTGGGTGTTATTAATTCATTCATAAAATTGAACACTTTGTTTCACGATTCGGAGTTTCGCACTCACTATATTGCCACCATTCTATAAATATTACATTTAAATTATAAGTGATAGTTAGATATTTTTATTAGCATACATTTGTAAGGTTAAATAATATATAATTAATATTTATAAGGGGCATTTAAAATATTAAATTTATGTAATGTCTGCTAAAGGAGACTCTTTGAAAGTCATGGAAATTAACTCATAGAGATTTATTTACAATATGTGGTTAGAAACCCATTACTATAATATATGGCATTGTTTATTGTAATTTTATAAAGGTATATTTGAACATGATGGAAATTGAGACGTATAATTGTACATCACTGAGCTTCGTGTTGAACAGTTTCCATTTCGTGTTCATTGTCTTCTTCATTCTTGATGTTGTTTTCATGTACTTCACCATTGTAAAGTACGTCCCACACGTGGGGGTCTCTCTGTAAAGTGCGGCAGGTAAGTACACTGATCACAATCCCTGCTGCAATAATCATCATAAATACAGCAAAGCCTATGGTTAATCCAGAAATGTACGATTGTATCACTTGGGCAGAAAACACTCCTGGTTCTGAAGAAGTGTCTGTGGTGGAATATGGCACACTTTGGTTGCTCGCGTTCACCATTGGTTCACAACTTCCCCCACTTGTCAGTAAGCTAATTATTGAATGTGCTGTGCAGTGAAGCAAACTCCGCTGCTCACCATGTTCAACTGTCGGCTTCGCCTCAAAGCACCGCGCTCATATGAAGTCTGAAGTCGAGTCAACTCTTCACATTGCATGCCGAGTACACACTGAAAAAGTATTGATGTTCACAGTCACGTGATTCGATCCAAGGGCCAATAGCGTGGCTTCGTTTAGATATTCTCATTTAGCCAAACTTTCTGGAAATCATGTCACTGCAAGGGAAGTTTTAATTATGAGGCGACCTGGTAATCAAGTTAATATTTGCATTTCATTCAGAGCAGTAATTAGTTTAGAAAACTTGAAAAGTAATGGAAATTTGGAAAATTACATCAAACATTTTATATTAAAATCAGTGGGTGATGTATAGAATCCTACTTATTGTGTAATTCCTGAAATCCTCTTAAAATTATGAAATTAAAGTTGTATGGATGTTCTTCTTCCAAACTTGACCGTTGGTGGCGCTATTATGCAATGCAGTCATAATTCTTAGACATCGTGGCTATAGTGTAATTAATTACCTTCAATGTACTCTGGAAAAGTTTTTTCGAAATCTAATTTTATTCAAAGCAGTCTAAAGTTTATACTTGAAAACTTTATACTGAGTTTTTTTATTTTATTTTGTAATAGTTCTTACATGACACGGACAACCCAGATATTGGGCCAAGAGCCTGTTGTTGTCAGCCATATTGTATAACATATGTGTGGGATGTAATGTTCTGTACGTGCTGTATGCATGCAAATCGGGTACTTGTCCTTTGGAGCAGCAGCACAGTTTCATTCTTTTCCCTATAAAAGCTTGCTAAAAGTCACCATTTGTGACTTATGATCCTCTACATCCTCTCACCAGAATTATATGGCAGATGCTGACCGTGAAGTGTCTGGGGCATCATTGCGAAAGTAGAGATTCAGTCATTGTTTTATGAGAATGGGGATAAGGGATTTGAAAGTAACTGAGAACACGGTGTGTGTATAGGCAATAGTTTGTGGTCCATTTAACTGCGCTGGGGGATCTTGATAATGTGCCCATTCCCAGAGCTCATATCGTGCACAGTAACAAGTTGGTAAAAGTCACTTGCCCATTTAGCAAATTATAAGTTGCAGAGATTGCCTCATCCACATCATCTTATATTTTCCCCAATACATTCACTAAATCTCCATTAGGTAATTACAAAAAATTGGAATGTAATAATTGCTAGATATAAATGCTATAGAAACTGGAATTTTGAGAGTAAAAACGCCTTTTCCTTGTGAATGGGATGTGACTAAAATGTAATGAGACAAAAATCAATAATGTCAAACTTACTCGTAAATCTGATCTAGGTATCTAATTAGAGCTTTATCGAAGCTATAAATAAACCTACAGGAAAATAATTAAAGCTCATGTAGATAAATTAAGACAATGTTTTTTTAATTATATGTATCTTTTTTTTTTCACTGTGATGCTGTTTATTTTGAATACTGTATAAGTCTAGAAGCGCTCTAATTTACTGCTAATTGAAATTCCAGGAAAAAATTCCAGGGTTTCAGCTAGGAATGTTGATGGAAAAATGCCTGATATAAACCAATATACGTATATATAGTATGAACATCCGACATCTTTAAAATGGCTGCGATTGAATAAATTGAATAAAACCAATAACGAACCCTGGAAATTATTGATCGCTCATTGCATGCAAAAGAAAGACATGGCATTTTTAGTCATTCAATATTGAGTAACCATATAGTTAATAGACTTATACTAAGTACAGCATTGGCTACATTAAAAAGCAGAATATTTGAAAGTCTTTTTATTTGAATTCAAAATTATCTCATGAAATTTCCGGAAAATAATCATTTTCATGTTTACATTTCTTTCGTTTTCAGCAAGATATTAAGGGACAATAGACACTTTGAATTTTCTCGTCAAGAATGCAAAAACGAGAAATAAATAAAATCAGAAAAATTGTAATCACGTTTTGGTTTAATTTGGTAATTAAATTTTGTCATCCAGAATGAATTTTCTGGACACCAAAAATTAATTACGATTTAAATAATAAATAACGAGTTTGCATAATAAAA
>JAQFZQ010003143.1:0-11533 GCA_034696005.1 Glomeris marginata | reverse complement strand
TGAAGATGGGGCACAATTTTGAATTAGGCGCTTAAAGAGCACATTCGATTTAGTTGATCAAAATTATTTTCAGAAAATTTGATGCATTTATAAACCGTACAGACATTTTGTAAATGCGGAGATCCAATATGAAAGCCGTGCGCTGCAGTGGAAGCAACGCCTCGTTTACTAATAAGGGTTAGCACCTAGGACAGGTTGCTGCTACATTTGTCTGGTTTCAAAAGTTAGCACGTAGATGACCTTGAAGATGACGTCATAGGTCACGTGCGATATGATTTTCGTATTTCCTCCATATGGCTTTTTTTTTTCAATTGTGAAAACTCTACAGCGGTAACATTAAAAAATGACCAGACTTTTGCCGCACCCTGTATTTTCGCTATATTGTGAAAGAATAACTGCTTCCGGCCTACCTCCCATACCGGATTGCGTGAAATCTGGAAAACTATCTTACGGCACTTTGACAAAAGAATTGCTTATCAACAGCGTTTTTCAGAACGCCACCTAGTATCGAAAATGACTAACCAAATTTCGTTTCTTTTGCCTCGGCATTTGGAAAGTTTATGCAAGTTTATGGTTACTTTTACGACTTGTAGGTCAATATAATATTCAAATGTTTGGCTGGTTTGTGGTAGATGAGGTTAATTGTTATTTATATTATCATTTGTTTAACATTTGATTAATTTGAGCTTATTATGGTGAATGAAATTTATTTTAGTGATACTTTATAAAGAGCTTTATACCACAAAATTTGTGAAATTTATTATGTGAAAGTCTTGGCAAGTATGAATCCATGGTGAACAAGTTAGGTGTGATTTGAAAATGTAAATTGTTTGCAAATTGTGGTTGTATATGTATAACGTGGGTGATTAGAATAATTTACAAATACAACTTCATTGTGCATTTCACATGGAATATCGTGCGAAATATTTATTATTTATTGACCTTTATTAGTCCCTGATTCCATTGCAACTAATTTGGTTTTTAAATATGTATCCTTGGGAACTAATCAGGTGTTAAATTGATGAAATCCGTTCACGTTCCATGTCTGTGGAAGATCATAAAATAGTTACATATTTGTTCATTTTCATCAACACAATATTTTTCTTCCTTATTTTTTCACCATTTTAAAGTGTGTCAATACCATCATCTTGTGCATGGAATGTGAGCTTGAGGAAACAACGCCATTAATTAGTAAGATATAGATATTATTACTACCCGCAAATATAATTTGAAAAAAAACATCCGGATGTTGACATTTTTTGACTTCCTAGCTTGTTGAATGCTCTGGTGTATTTCCAAAATGGCAAACTAAAAATCCCTTAACTTTTTCGGTTTCATCGCTAATGAATAGAATACTATTTCAATACTGTGTTTAATTAATAATATATCCTATGAGGGTATGTTTTATTTTTTAGAAGCGATTCCATATAGGCCTAATATCGATTAGGATTAAATGCAGATTTGTAATCAATATTTTCACTCTTGGTCATTTCTGGGAAATAATTGATTTCCCCATTTTTAATCGAGGTAGTTTCTGGAAATGTTTGTACAGTTTTATTTTTATATTGAAGCGAAATGAAGTTTGCAAAATGGCTGTTCTCGGCGCCATTTTCGAACGTTTTTGAAATTGACATTGCACTCATAACCGCTTTTTCAAAAGTAAATTTATAATGGATATATAATGGATATATAATTGTCGGTGTTATGTTTTTATAATGTAGCCCTACACCGACATAACAGAGTACTATCATGCATCCACTTTTTTTGACAGTAGTTGTTAAAAGTCATCGATCACCCTTGACAAAATGCAGAAATGCTCTTTTATATACGACGCCATTTTCGAATGTTTTTTTGTTTGTTTTTAAATTGAGCTTTCTTCATAATTTTCTTTTAAATAAACGTCCATATTTATTTCGGTATTCTATGTATTGATATATAAGTACTATACACAAAGACATGGGATAAAAGTAGGATAAAGTTTTCTAGCTTGGGAAGACAAAGCAAGTTCACTCTCCATTTTGAAAAATCTCGAAGGTGAAACGAAGATTTTTGCGAAGACCAATAATTCCAACCACACCCATTGTCATCTTGTACAAATGCACGTTAGTTTGTTTGTTTGCTGAGATTATAAACTAGCTGTAAAATCGTGAGGGTCATCCATGAAAGAATTTATCTACCGCCCAGAATTCATCATCACTCTACTCCCAACATGGGAAAGTTTTTTCTCAGGTGAAAACAGAAAATGAAATACTAAAGAATGACGACTGGGAAAAAATGAGAAGAAACCGATCGCACACCCAAAGGCTGAAAAGTTAACGGACAAGACCCCCTTGACCCATTTTGTCCACATTTGAAATCTAAGAGGTGTCCAGGAACTGGAGCACCGCCTTCCAACTGACAATCCCACTGTCATGGCGACCAATCAATGACTTTTCCATACTTTTCATCAAATTTAATTCCCTTGAACGCATATATAAATGCCAGTGCAGAAAGGATTCCTTCATCACAATCTGCGGCTTTCTCTTCATTTTGGTGATCTTCTAACAACACTTCTGCACAATGATTAAGGCTGTGGTAAGCATTTGAAATTTGTCTGTACATGGACCATTTAAACTCTGGCAAGAAAAAACAAAATGGCGTCTTTTGTATGATGCTGTATCTGTTGATTTTGCTTTAGGCAGATGGACATACAGTCCAAGAGGATTATGTTGTGAAAAGGATAGAATGGATGTCCAAAAACAATTCTTACAATGTTTATTTTATATTACCTTCAATGAAAATCTTTTTAATGCTGCAAATCAAATGTAGATCTAATTAAAACAAAATGAAACATCACTGTAAAAACATTAAAACACAGTAGTATGTATTAAACATGTTCATATTTGTTAGTGTAATATGTTAAATTACATTATAACAAATTAAATGAAGATCCTTTTCCTTTTGTTCAATAAATATAATTTTTCTAGAAATTTCTCCACTAGCATGAAAATTTAAAAATTTAAAAATGTAGTACTATACTCAACTTATACTTTGTTTCAACTTCCAAATTCCCTTCTTTTTCATTGGCTAATCCCTCCCATTTTATCTTTTTCACTGCAAGAAGATTGGTAAATTGCACAAAGAGTAGATGAACCAAACCTTCTACTTTTGGTGCAATTTGGACTTGTCAAAAATCTTCCTCATGACTACATATAAAATGCCTTATGTTTAAATTGGGAAATGTAAAATGAACACTGATCTTCAGTACTGTTCTTGTGTAATAAAGGTTTGTACATTGCAGGTTCTGCTGTTTGTGGTTTCGGCCGCAATGGCTCAGTACTACCCATACCCTTACGCGCAACCTGCCGCTGTCGTTGCACCAAGACCACCTGCAGTCTTCATTCCTTCTGCCCAGTACCATGCCCAGAACGTTGCCGGTGGATACAACTACGGTTACACCAGCGGTGATGGCCAGCAGAAGCACGAAGCACGCGGACCTGACGGCACCGTGTACGGAAGCTACACGTACGCCGATGCCAGCGGTGTGCCGGTACAGGTGTCTTACAGTGCAGGACCTGGAGGTTTCCAGGCATCTGGAAGCCACATTCCCCAAGCCCCAGCACTCCCAGAAGCCAATGTCCGTGCTATTGCCGAACACAACGCTGCCGTAGCTGCCGCGAGGGCCCTTAACCCACCTAGACCGCAAGGCCTCTATTAAAATGAGACAAGCAACCATGATGATGTAAGGTTTTGGTGTTCATCTCTGTATAAAGTATAGTCCACTTTCAATTCTAATATGTTTCTTGATGTCTCTTCCCAATAGACGTTTTTGCTCAAGGTTCGTGCAGCAGTTTCCGCGCTGACGATTGGGACTCGATAACATGCCATCTTTTCATTTCATTCGTTTCTTGCATTTTTATTGTAACAGTTTTGCAGCAAAAAAAGAAAAACAACTGTTTCTGTTTTTATAACGGAGATTGAAGAAAATGTGAAAAATAAAGAAGAGTTTATACGAAGTTTGTTGTGGTTTTCTTTGTTTGCATCTTTCGCTGCTTCGGCCTTGTTGGTTCACAAAAAAATGGGTGTTAACATTTAATACTGTACTACCTTGAATGATGTGACTTTTTTCAAGTCTTGTATCTGGATTATTGTAGTTTGAGATTGTATTCCTAACTTGTTGAAGGTCATTTCGTGATCAGTCTGAAATGAGTAGGTGAATTCACCTATTGTTTTCAATTGTGCAATTTGGAGGACTTCATGTATATTGTTTTCATTCCTTGTGTTCTATTAAAACAATAAGAACACATTTATAGGATTGTTTTGATGAATTTATGCTGAAGGACAGAAAGGGAAAAAATGTCCTGCCGCATTCGCTAAATCTGGAATTGCGGTAGACATAATAAATATAATTTGATTTATTTAAGTAAGTGATATGTTTTATTAAACATGTTGAAGAAAGAAAGGCAATAAAGTGTCAGAATGGGGAAATAATAATTGGTCCGGTTTATACATCTTTTTCAGTATACAATTTGCAAAACAAGATTGTTAATGGCGAATTCATCAAGGACATTGCACATTGGTGATCGGGTAAGTACCTATAGAAACGTGTCTGCATTTTGTGCATTTTGTGTACAGATAACATATTCATGGTCATGTTTGTCATTTATTTTTATAGTTAGTCAATCTGGAATGGCAAGTGGGAGTGTCGACAAGCAGCAGTGAATGCCACGCTCTGAATTCTCCATACGTGGTTCTTGTAATGAAGATCAAAAGAGCTGATGGTTCCATGTTATCAAGAACAACCCAGATGTCTGTAGCAGAATTTCAGGTGATCAATAATTGCAAGTAGTATGTACAACAAAAATGATTTCTACTTAATTAAGTAATCCAATTTTTCTTCGCGCATTTTCAGCTTTTCCATTCGGAGCTTAAAGAAATGGCAGTTGCTTTGACAACTTCTTGATTTTCATTTGCAAAACCAAATAACTGCACCACAAATGTTATGCAGTTGACAATAAAAGGCTGTACATGTTGTTATTGAACTTGTGTTGTCTGGTTTTTGCCTTTTTTACGCGGAAACTGACCGTGGCGGCTTTCTCGCGACAAAGCCTCGATTTGCTCTTTTGTAAGCAGCTATTTTTGTGCACATGCCTAGTGTTGCTTGCAAGTTCTAGTAGCTCATTTTACCAGAATCTGGATCAATATAAGGACTCAATAATGTTGCAACCTACCAACCAGCAAAACGATTACCGCAAACAACCACATAGCGCGTGTTACCTTCGGCGACAAGTCACCGCATTGCGTTACATGTCACTACATTTCACACCAAACTTACCATACAGTTTTATATTCCTACTTTAAATTCCATTGCTTACTGACTTTACATATCGTTTTTAAACGCTATTATAGTATTCTTATACTTGGAAATGCGTCTCGTACGATGAATACCTGTTCCGTCATGTGTTGGTTACTTTGCTTCGGAGTAAGGTACGTTATGTGATTTAAGTTCAGAAATCTGTGGTTAGTTACCTGTTATATATGTAGTTTGATGGATTTGATTGATTGATACGGTGTGCATTGGGTTTTTGTTTTGCACGTTTAGCGGTTGCTACGAGAGAGATAGCGATGATGGTGATGGACGTGCATTTCATGCCCTTCCTAATGAAATATTTCCATCTAATTACATGAAGGAGTTACCACCTCCTGCAATTGGACCCATCAATGTCAACATCAGTGTCTATGTGGTTGAAGTGAGCGAAGTCAGCTCCGTTAACTTGGTAAACTTGAAAAAGGCCCCTGAAAAGTAGCTCAGTACGCCGCGCAACACTTGTATTCCATATCCATGTACCAGATCAATGCTTTTCATTGATGTTAACATGTTAACCATTATAAATTTGGTGTTGCCATCAAAATCATCAAAATCCCAATATCGAGTAATAATTGATTTTCACTGCGCGCGTGAAGTTTAGCGAAATGTTGATAATTGAATTGACGCAATGTCAGAAACAATTTTGCAGCTAATACATATTGGGAAAATTAATAGGAGAATAGATAAAATGAGAACTAGCATCAAATTGAACAGATATAAAATATAATAATGGGATATAAAATCAATAAGTTTTGTTGATATTGACAATATTGTTGGCAAACGGTATTGATCCGCAACCATTCCACGTGAAAAATTCTTTGTAGACCTTCACTTTACTTAATCAATAACCTTTTTAATTATTAAATTCAGTTGTTTTATTAATATACAGTAATATTGAAAATGTAACCAAGTTGATGGATTCGATGCTGTGATGAATTGCTTAGGATTTCAGATTGGATATTTTCATGCGGCTTCGGTGGACCGATGACAGATTAGTGATTCCTGCCAGATTATTACCGTCCGATTACATATTACTTTCCCCCCAATATGCTGATCACTTGTGGCAACCTGTTCCATATTTCGTGAACGCAAAGCAAGTGACCGTGATGAAATTGACCGAAAAGCTCTCCGCGATAAGTCTTTACGAGAACAAAACTGTCGATCATCAAATTAGGTTAGCTAACAAATAAACAAAGTTCTTTCTACTTTAAATAGTAATTTTTTAACGATATTATTCTCGTTTTTAACCTTAACCAACAGGTTGTTCTTGGTACTTGGATGCAACATGCAATTCCACCGGTATCCAATGGATATTCAGGAATGCAGTTTGGTGATTGAAACTTGTATGCATTCATGTATACTTTAATATATTATGGACATATACAAATCTATATAAGGAATTTTGAACCATAATTTATTCGTTTTTCCTGCAGTTTCACACGATTCCAGTGTAGTTCTGTTTCAGTGGGAAAATATATCAGAACCGGTTATACTCAACCCTGATTTGGTCCTTCCACAGTTCTTAATCGTTTCTCCAGTTCGAACAGAAAACCGAATTATTGGTCGATATCTTAGACCAGGTAACTTATAGCCTATCAACTCCTTGCTTATATGAAAATATATTGGGACTGTTCTGTTCTAAAATATAATGTTTTTCATACAAGGAAATTATTCTCAAGTGAGGTGTTGGTTCGTTTTTGAACGTTACATTGGTTACCACCTCATCCAAATCTACTTTCCAAGTTTTCTCATTGTAACCATGTCATGGTTCTCATTCTACATGGGCCTTGATGCAATCCCTGGAAGAGTTACCTTGTTAGTAACCAGTTTCCTAGCTTTGATTACCATGTTTACAAGTGTACGTGATGACATCCCTGCAGTTTCTTACATCAAGGTACTCTCATTATTAACAATATTGAATTAGATTTGCTGGAACTTTCTCAAATTTATTTCAACTTTTAATGAAATAGGCTATAGATGTTTGGATGGCCATGTGTCTATTATTCCATTTTTCTGCTATAGCAGAATTCATCTTTATCAAATATGTAGATTACATAAGTAAACGTAATAAAGTTTCAGTGAAGGTGGATCTTATGGTAATATTTCATATACAGTCAACACAATTATTTAGTTTGTAGTTAAATAACATGAATTGTTTGTAGGATCAGAGGAAAGTACCTTCGGTGTACATCACAGAAGCATCCAAGAACCATAAAGGTCACTCAAAGCATCCGATACCTATGCAAAATAATGCTTGGAAATCTATACTAAGCCGGGACAAGTTTGTACTTAAAGTGGAAGATGCATCTAAATTTTGGTTCCCATTTATGTTCTGTTTATTTGTTACCGTATACTTTCCGCTGCCGCTTTATAGAGCTTTTTAAGAAACGAATAAATAAACTGAAGTCAAGATCACTTATTTTTTTGTAATAACATTAGGTACAATGTTTTAATGAAATTCTTCCAAGCTATACATCATAATCATCAGGACAATCATCACGGAATTGCAATTTGTGAAGGTGTTCCGTTCCTCTGGTTGGAGACTTTGCTGCAAAAATAGAGTAGATCAATTTTTTCATCCAGCAGTCATCTTTCGAAGGAGTTTTAGGCATAAGCATTTTAGCTAATTGTTCATCATCCATGGAGTCTTCTTCCAATTGACCAGCTTCTGATGCACCACTTCTTCCAAGGAGACCTGCAACAGGAGCCTTCTTTCTTTTTCCACTTGGATCAGCTAGAGAAGACACCCCTACATCTACATCAGTTATGGAACCATAATCTTCCTTTTCATCTTTGGTTGTCAGGGAGATTACATCAGCTGCTACTCCTTTGTCTTTGCCAACAACAGGCACATCTGGAACACTTTCCCCTTGAACTGGAGATTCCTTGTAAGAATCTTCGCTAGAACCACCTAGAAGACCACTTTCTCCTGGATTTGTGCCGTAAACATCAGGGATTGATGCAGGAGGAATACGTTTTACATCTTCTGCAGCAGGATTAGGATCGTATTGTCCATTTGATGGAGATGGTTTACCTTCCTGATCTTTACCACCATGTAGAATACCTGCCAGTGGTCCTCCTTTGTCGAGAGCCGCTACATCTGCATCTATCACTTCACCAGTTGGCCTTTTAGATTCATCACCACCACCACCAATGGCATCTACATCAGCACCAATCAGAGTTTCTGGTTTTACTGGTAAACTATCTTTGGAAGGAAGCTTGTCATCAATACCAGTTGGGGGCAAAATGTCAGGATTAGCTTCTGGTTGGGAGACGTCTAGTTCATCCACTTCGTAGGCTTCACTAGGTGGGTTTTCATATTCACCTACTGGAAGGCCACCCAAGATTTCATCAACTTTTTCGCTTGGCGGAACGTATTCTCCATCAGGATTTTCATAACCTTCACTTCCGCCGTTTTTATCACTTTCACCTTTGAGAAGAGAATCCAAAGGGCCATCACCTTCACCTAATGCTGCAACATCTGCATCTACAACTTCACCATCTGGACCTTCTGGACCATCTTCACCAGTTATTGCATCAACGTCAGCTCCTACGAGAGTCTTTCCATCCTTCCTTACCAATTGATCTTCATGATGGCTTCCAGAATGTGGAACGGTGTCAGGATTGTATGCAGAATCAACTAGACCAGGGTTTTTCTCATGTCCTTCAGGGTGTGGGTTTCCATATGCCTTTGAATGTTGTCCTTCACCATGTGAACCATGTTCACCACGATCTGGATACCGTTTGTGGCCATTGTGTCGTCCATGCTCTTCTTTACCTTTCCTTTTATGTCCCAAGATTCCTCCCAAGGAGTCTTCATCAATTACCTTGACATCTGCATCAACCACTTCTCCTGTTGGCCCTCTTGGTTTTGGTTTACCAGAAATAACATCAGTGTCAGCTCCAATTAAAGTAGTTTTTGGATGTGGAGGTTTATGTTCTTTTCTAGGAGGGTATGATGGCTGCCTCGGTCTGGTTCCATGATGTTGTGAATCTCCCTCTTTCCTACCATGTCCCTCGTTTTTATCACTATAATGGCCACCATGATCAGGTCTAGTATCAGTGGATTCTCCATCAGGATATTCGTATTCATGGTCTTCATCTTCAGTGCGACGAGGGTATTCTGGTTTCCTTGGTCTGGTTCCCGGACGTTTTGAATGTCCTTCCTTTCTACCGTGTTCTTTGTCTTTACCACCAATATGGCCATGCCTTTCGCCAGGAGGTTCGTATTCATGTTCTCCGCGATGTTCAATTCTTCTCGTTGGGACTTGCACAGGTCTTCTTGGTTTTTGTTTTCTGCAAGAGTATTCTCTAGAATGACACCCTTCGTCATCATCCTCGGCGGGAACTTGTGGACCAGGTCGCTTTGGATACTTATAGTCTTCGTGTTCATCTTCGTAGTCTGGGTTACGGTAGATACGTGGAGGTTCGTGTGGAGGGTACAGTGGTCTAGGTTCATAACTTTTGTCATCATCCAGGTCTAAGTAGTCAGGTTCACCTTCGTATTCATCATGTCCAGGTCTGGGAGGATGATGTACTTCAGGTCGTTTGTAGGGTGGATAAGGCTCTTGAGGAGGTTCAGGATATTCATCATCATGTTTGTAAGATTGCTCATCAACTGGAACTACAATATCTTCGCCAATAATTTCCTCTTCTTCCGGGTAATGTCTTGGAGGTTGGGGTTGTGGACGGTAGGGTTTACGTGGTGGAGGATATCTGTCACTGTATCCTGCTACTTCACCATGTTCCACTTGTCCACGGAAGCACAGGAACCTCACTTTGTAGTCTTCACATGTGCATCTGGGTCCTTGATCTCTATTGTAGCATTTTAAACCATTCAAGTCACAAGTTACAGCCTTATTATTCGTTTCGGATATTCTCTTCCCAGAAAGGGTTCGGCAGTCAACGTCCAATGGTCTTTCCCCATTTACACAAGGCCACTAGAAACAAATATTGCAAGTTATACAATACAATATTAACAAGGTGTTGGTTTCATCAATGGTAACCTGTTTTTTAGGAATTGTTCCTAGGAGAGTTTCTATGTCACCTTCACCGTCAGGGTTGTCATAATCATACCAATCACTCCATGCCAAGCAAGGACAATGGTAATCTGCAATATAAATTGTGCATTAGAACAGTTGGACGAGGGTTATGTACACATTGTTGAAATACAACCTGGACAAAGGAATCTTAGCTGGACTAGTCCACCATTAGGTGCGGATCTGTAGGTGTAGATGGGACATGCTGAATATTGTGTGGAATAATCGTAATCATGTCTTTCTTTGGATAGGATGCGGCATCCAACACTCAAGTGAGTTTCACAAATGTCCTTTTTCAGTTGCAGAAAAAAAAAAATGCATTACAATTTTTTTTCTAGTCTAAATAAAAAGTTTGAATTTCACTAATTTTACCTCATAGGAATTTTGCCCATACTCAGTTGCTTTCGATTTTAAGGTATCTTTGGAGTACCGTAGTGTTCTTAAGAAGGACCAATCCATTGTTCGAGGGGATCCATAGGAACCCCAGGCAGTCCAACGAAGGCAAGAGCAAACTGATGAAGGAAAATAAAAGTTAACAATTTTTCAAGTGAAAGAGTTAAAATTTTAACAACCTCTTGGTGCAGGTCTCAATTGACGACCCAAGTCTTCGTACTATTGAAAGAAATTTTTTAAATATTAAGTTGTAGAACTAAATTTAAATTATTTAAAGTTCTCCTTACCCGGATTTCTGTATCATTGTCTGTACTTTCTTCAGTAACATTATAACCAATTTCATTTGTTGTATCATGACTAGTTTCGTTGGTTACATTTTCAGACAGTGAAATTTGTACAAGAAACAAGTTAACCAAAATGAATGCTAATTTGATTAACATTGAAGATTATTCTGAAAAAAAAATACAATTATTTAAATCAAATATTATAACCAAAATGTATACTTTTACCGACCTGCAGCAACTTGGTTGTTTCACTTTCAACGGCAAAAGTGGTTTAATTTCAGTGTATCTTCAGTTGTGCTTTTATATCATTTGTTGCAGGCACGTGTTGACTAATTTATTCAAATATTACGTTGATTTCGTAATAGAAGCTGTATATATTGAGCCAATCATTCGATTGCATTGCAGAATTGATGTTGCGATTACTCAGTGAGTGTGAATTGACGTTAAAGTTTCTAAATTCAAGATTTTTT
>JAQFZQ010003142.1:0-11539 GCA_034696005.1 Glomeris marginata | reverse complement strand
ACGCACGGTGTGGTGGACCATCACAAATCATGATGGTGATGTTTCATAATCTGTCAGAAAGTGTGATGGAGCCATCAAAAAAATTTGTGATGGACATTTCAAATAGGGAAGGAGAATTAAAATGGCCGACTGTAAGGAAACTCTAAAAGAAAGTTGATTTAAACTCCACCTGGTGTAATTTTCAAGTTTACTTTGTATAGTTTTGTCAATTGGAAATGATATTTTCCTATGCTATAGTTTAAAACTCCTGGTGAAATTGTGAACTCGAGATAACCTCGTTTCTTTATATGATCTTATTTATAGAACGTGTTCAGCGCTACAAAAGACGAGAAGCAAGATTGAAGAACAAATGCAGGAGTTTGTGTTTCAAGAAACTGAGACGAATCGAAAAGGTTTTAAAATTGAAACCCACAACGAACAGCAGCCGCTGCCAAGTCGAAAAGGAAATGGAGTCCACATCTAATTAGTGAGATGCTTCATTTATTTACATTTTAAATTGTGAATTGTGCCAAAGTGGAAAGGAAAATGTAACACGTCACATACTTAAAAGATGACATGGCCATACATAAAGGACTTGTTTTATTTTTTGAGGTGTTTACGGTATTATTCCTTCATGGAAATTTGATCTATTAAGTTCATTATTCATTTATATTGCTTTATCTGCATATGCTATATAATGATAACTTCAATATACACTTTAGTTTTTAATTCACACACTGTCTTTTGTAGTTCAACATGTCTATTTGACAAATAATTAATAACGACAATTTGTACAATTCATTTTTTAAATATATTTGCTGTAGGCATCATGTGCCTGCATTTTATATTAATTTTGAAAATTATCCAAGTTAATTAGTTTTAATCGGGAAACAGCAAAAAAAAGAGGGGGAAAGACAAACGATGGCGGAAATTTTTATACAAGTGCATTATTTTACGATTTGATGTTGCGTTAGTACAAATTATTGAAATGATCGGTGATGTGCTGAAGATTGGTGATATGAAGGGTCAACTCGACCGGTAGAGTATAGATGGCGCTACTGAATCATAGAGCTTTCCTGATGCGGATCTGTTGGAACGGCCCGCAAACGACGTTAGCCAGAGCGCTTTCGCACTTGACTGATGCTTCATTTTATGTATGGGGGCGGACAGCGATGTGTGTTTGTCGTTTGGCGGCGGCCGCCTGACAGCCAGCGTACAAATACTTGCATCGAGGATTCCTCGTCAAATTCTTCCCAAAATCTGGGGAACTGTAACTGTAGTAAATAGCGAACTGTTGCAATGATGCCCGCAAGTAATTACTTGGACACAAACCAGTGCTTCCTTAGAGAAAAAATGTCCGGTAAGTGCTACATTTATTCACGAATGGTCATTATAAATCCAAGGATAAATCTGTCCTATATAGCTTCCTTTTCGATGGTCTCTACTGCAATCCCGCATATTTTTCATTCTAGATAATATTTTGTACAACGATTACTTTATCTCGATCCGAAGTAACCGTATAATAACAATAAATAAATGAATTTATTATCTATTTTTGTATACAACTTTCAAATCCTATAACGATATGTATTTCAAAATTTTAACTTCAACTAAATTATAAACTGGTGTTGCAAAAGATTTCGTAAAGGCGTGTGTTGAAAACGTAACGTTTGTCGCTGAAACGGACGTAAATTTTGCCGCGATTTTCAATTTTTGAAACGCGCATCTTGAGAATGAACCGGTCCGCCATCTTTTCGATCGGATGCTGCCCCTTGCCGGTTAGCTTCCCGTGTGCGCACGCGCAACTTTGTTGCGCGAAAAGTATTGCGGCGCAACGCGCCCATCACGTGACACTGCTAAACGAGCGGCCGAATCCGTGGAAAGTTGCGCGCGACTTGTCTTCGCCGCGATAATCTTGCGCGGAATATACGACTGTATAGCGGTGTTTTTCGTTTCTGCACATCCATCCGAGATAGAAACGGCAAGGTTATATACGTTACAATACACACGGTTGGTGAGAATGCATTGATGAGACAGTGTTTTCAGTCGATGATTTAAACAACTGGAACGTGTTAATTCGTCGGATTTCGCGTTTTGAAACGCGCGAAATTTGAAGCAGATTCGAACGAATCGGGTTTTTGCGAAAGCAAAAATTTTGTCATGCAAGAGTGGGAAGAATATCGCAGGATGCCCGTTCGTAAGCAAGGTGGTAGGATGATTAACGTGTTATTGTATGTATTTCTCAACGTTTCAAATGCACAAATGTCCGTGTTTTTCGCGGTATTTTAGCAGGATTGCAACGAATTTGACTTTGCTGCGCAATAATCTTGCGCGGAAAAATAATCCGTGCAATTATGTTTAATCCCTAGTAAAATTATATATAATAATAAGCCTGAAAAATTATGTAAAGTCACAGAAGGAATATACTAGCATGCATTTAAAAGTGGAAATTAGGCAAATTCCTGTTCATTTATATTTTTAAAATAATGTTTATCAGTTATTTATAATTGGAATTATATGCTACATGAAATTATATGTCAAATTAGTAAATCAATTGAGAAATACGCTCTGGAAACAATGTAAAAGATTAATTTAACTGCAAAGTCATTCATTAATTTGAAATTTACGATGAATCATATGAAATATACTTGTGGAAATATCCAAAGGAAATTGTTGATATATGTCATATGAAATCATGTTAAAATAAAAATAGTGATGAATTCATAAAACGTGTGTCATTGCATTGGTTACCATGGGAAATTATTCGAAATACAATATACAAATTGGGAAATACGTAGTGCTCAACAAATCAAAAGGAAATTAATTATGTGACATTGTGTGGAAATATTTGAGGAAATTATGTGGAAATATGTGAAATCATGCAACCAGGAAGTGAAGTGTCGTATACTTTTTTCCTGAATATTTAAAATGTAACACATTGCAGTATGTTTGCTTGTGAAAAATGTCAGCCTGTACATTTTTATTTTATGTCACATTTTTCAATTTTTAAAATTTAATTCCTTTTATGTCACCAGTGTTGCCATGGTGCAATGGACAAACATATGCTGGGAAATGGCATTTTCCACAGGGAAAATTGTGAATCGGTGGCAACTTTTGGCAATATCATTTCACAAGAGAATTGAAAAATATTATTGTGTTGATTGAAGCGTGATTTTAGCTGATGTTTATTTTATATGCTATCAAAAAAAAAAGCTTGGACTATGGTCTTTTATATACTGTAAATTCTGAGTGGTACTTGAATTTAATATTATCAAAGACTCTGATTCAAAACGGGTTTTTGTTTATTTCAACTGTTATATAATTTTCCTCTTGAAGAAATGTGTAATTTATGGCGCTGCAGAGTGGTACAGAGTGGTTTTAAGTTGCGCCACCTAACTTTGGAGCTGCAAACGAGCGTTTCGAACTTCCGTTACAAGATGGCGCTCTGCAACTGCTGTGGTTTTAAATTCAAATAAAATTTGTATTGAAATGGCAGGGAGATGTTTTCGGTCCGTTTGAATTTTGCCTAGTAATTTACGTTTCTAGTTATATTATTATTATTATTTGTGTCACACAAGAGCTTGTTCCTATTGTTTTTCTCAGTTTTTGTTTTTGTTTTTAGAAAATGGCCGGGTAAATTAAGGTGCTGTCGGCCAGTTTATATTTGGCGAGTTTTGCAAATTTATTGGTATATTTACGTTTATTTTGGATGAATGCATGATCAGTTCCTAATTATATTTTATTTTATTTTACTTCAGCTCACAAAGCCTTGGAGTTGCTAGAAGATTATCACTGCAAATTGACCAGACCTCAAGACAGGCAACTTCGCAACGCCATCGAGAGAGTCATCCGAATATTCAAAAGTCGGCTCTTCCAAGCATTACTAGGTAAATTACAAATAATCCCCACACTATATGAATCCAAATGCATAAGAGAACCATTTTAATTTTCATGCTAGTGATTAAATTGTATTTAGTTATTAGAAAATACAATTTACTCCAGGTTTACCGTGTACGTATATGTACCGATAACAATACAACCCTGAATAGAAGGTCATTGTACATTGAACACGGCAAGAAAACAATGTTTTGTATTTTTGAATTGTACACATCACATAAAAATTGGTTTTGTTTAGTACTAACAAATCCAGTTTTCATTCATACGAACACAAAAATACAATTTTGAGGATTTGCGGTGAGGTCCTGGGTTATCAGGATTTTCACTGATTGGATTTAGGTGTGATATCAGGTAACCAATTTGAAAATTAAGCAAACAAACCCACAAAGTAAGTGCTCATTGTGTTGAATACCTGTATACATATGTTATTTGAAAACTATTAAGTGTAAACAAGGTGTAAAGTGAAATGTATGTGCACATGGAAAACGAAATATTAATTTTGTTTTGGTTTGTTTGACAGACATTCAAGAATTTTACGAAATCACACTGCTGGATGACAGCAAGAGTGTGCAACAGAAAACTGTAGAAACCCTGCAGATAGCTTGCAAATGGGAATCCAGTCCGCCAATCACGGGACCCGACAACGAAGAGGTAGGAACCACAAATACTTTTATTTTCTTTCTAGGGTAATATAATACATTTTTGATACTGTGTATTATCAAGTATTATCGGGGAAATAACACAAAACAGTACACAATTTTACTCTGCATTTCTGGGCTATATTTGGGGAACCAGATATTAGTTTCCTAGTACAATTTATAATGATTCACCATTTTCCGTTTACTTGTATCATCCACTCTTGCTTGTATCTATATATAGGATATGTAGGATGTTGCTTCATGTTTCTCTAGTTTCACTTCCCTGTAGTACTACTGTAGTATATTTTTGCAATGTAAATATGATGACGTTGCAATTTATTGAACTCTTGGAATGATAAGTTGTTTGTCATAGATAGCTACAGATATACATATTATGTATAGAGTGGGCGTGGCTTCCTTTGCTAGCGGCATCCTTTGAAAGGAAGTCGTCAGCCAATAGGGAGCAAGAAAACACTTGCTTCATATTGAGTGAAAAAGGCTGTATTTCAGTTAATTCGCTGAAGGAGGTGAAAAAAAAAAAAAAAACATTTTGAAAAATGGCGTTCTTATAGAGGAAAACTTTTTTCTACCAATCAGGTTGCATAATTTTCCTCCGTACATCCTCCATATTGGAAATGGCATTCCATTAAGGCGCTCATGATTGAAATTTATTGATCAATAAATTTCGAAATAGGTTATTCGAATAGAAGTCGCACTCGATTAAACGCCGCTAACATTGGTCGTACGAAAACAATAATAATAACCGCGAATAGAAGTCGATAGTTCAGATCAAGGTTCAGATTTTGATAAATACCATGTTGGAGATGGTATTGTAATAGCTTTTATGGTGAAGGGGTCAGCATCTTGATCGGTGATGTGCTGAAGATCGATGACGCGCTTGTAGAATAAAATATTCGATGACCGTCTGTAGAGAGGCGCCACCTGACGGGAAGCTGCGTGGACCGATGCGAACGATGACGCGTTCGGCTCGGTCGATTGCAGTTAATCGTAGGTGAACAGGGTTTGGGTGGAGGAGGATTTCGCGAGATAGAGAGTAGTGGTGGATGAGTTTGCGGTGTGGCTGGGCTGGGTTGTCGCTATGATCGACTGGGTGTCCATAGTTCGCCACTCGAGGCGTCGATTTTCCAACTACGTGTATGTGATGCCCGGTCGGTCACAGAGACGCAAAAGACCACCTCACCACCACCAGCATCAGCATCAGCAACAGACTGCAAATTGCTCTTCGCTGTCTCCAACATCCACCAATTCTACGACGTCTCCTCCTCAGTCTTCTTCTGTCCCTTCATCTTTTTGTCACTGTCTGCCGTGCGGAGCAAATGTAATTATTACAACATGCACTACTTTACTTGAAACCTAACAAATCCTCGAGTTAGAGAGACCTCAATTATATTGTCATTTTGCAAGTTGTATACTACCGGTATTTATACAGGGGAACCTGTAAAACTGGGATTTTGCGGTTTTTGCAATGCGTATACATTTAGTTAGGGCAAAGTGCCCAATGTGATTTCATGTTCTATTTTTAGTTGGACATTTTTAAAAAATATTTTGGATGGATGTAATAATATTTACCTGTTGAATGTTGATTTTAGCAAGGGATGAGTGGAACAGGTGTGGGAAGTTTGAAAGTTTTTTTAGGGTGCTACTGATATTGGAAATCCTTGAAATCTTGGAAATATACTGGAATATTTTAATCCTGGAAAATGTATCATTTTTGACACTTTACATAATTTAGTTTATTGATTTATGTGTTCCTCTTCTAATTTGCTTGGAACAAATTACCAATCAAGCATGAGACTTTTGCAATTTGCTGGTTCATTCCACTTATTCATCAGTTTTTAAGGGATTAATATGATTTGTTATGTAACTATCTTTCACTTTATGTATTTTGTGTCCTGAAAAAATAGTCATAAATATCCTGAAAATACTGGAATTTTGAAATGAAAGTTGAAATGAATATTGATGTTTTTTGAAATAAGCGCCGCGGCGTTTAATCACGAAGGTGACACTGTTTTATGATGAAAATGGCATTTCAATCCATATTTGTCAGCGTTAAATCCTGGGGGGAAAAAATGTAGCACATGGATGTTGGAATTATTTCTTTTCTACTTGGAAACTTTTATTTATTCACCTAATTCCGGTAATGTTTGAAAGAAATAACCTTTTCCGATCGATATGCATTTTACCATAGATAGGAAAGGAGGAGGAGTTGTAGGAGGACTATTTGGCAAGGGTTGGCAAGAATGGAGAATTGGGTAGTTTGGTGTTTCCGGTTGAACAGTAATGTTGGTTTTGGTCCTTATAAGCAGCAACTGTTGCGCAACTAAAGTCAAAAATGAATGAAATCCTGAAATAAAACTTAATTGCTTAGGGAGTTAAATTAAAACTGTCAAACATTTTAGCACCGGGTGGTTCGTTAACAAATGCTAGCTGATAATTAAGAATTTTAACCAAGTTTATGTATTTCTACCTAACCTAATCTGCAGCGTTTTCGATGCGCCATCTGGTATCGAAGTGAGAACTTTGCATTTACAGTTGTATTTTTTTCCATGACTTTATTAGAGATATATTTGTAAAATGCTTGTCAATTACCAAGTAATTTCATCAATGGACTTGATTCCCTAACTAAAATGTACATAACTAAGTCTGATGTAAATTCCGCCCTCTGGTGGTGTGAGATGGAACTGCAAGTTGGTGCCTATACAGTGTTCATATTATAAACCAAGGTATAAACTATACATTGCAGCACTCTCAACTGAATTCATTTGAAATATAAACTTAGAAAAATAAATTAACTATATATTGATTTTGTCTGCAATTTCGGAGTTGGGAATCTGCCACTAGAGGGCGTTTAGTAATGTTTTTCAATGGTATATTGGGTCAAGTTTGTTGTTTAATGTTTTATATAGCCATATTTAATTTAATATCACTTGAAAATTAATAACAGTAGCATATCTGAATATATTTGGATAATAATATTTAAAAAATATAGGTATCCATAGATACCATGATCTTTGCATAATACGTTATTAGCATGCTCAATGTTGACATGGAAACCATTTTACATGTAGTATTTGCATGTGGCTTGATTTAAATTTAATTCGGCTATTCTTTATAATGGTTTCATCCCCCCTTCAGTGGCAACTCATAAGGCAGAAATATGTCGGCTAATTCTGCATGTTTTCAAGTTGAAAATAAGACAGCATGTGTGCTATAGCTACAACTACAGTAAATAATCATATGCATGTTAATTATAGAATTTAATCAAAACATTCCCCATGGAACAATATATGCATCATTTCTTTTCTGATTTTTATTATTTTAGTATTATTATAGTATTGCTAAAAAGACATTAATTGCATGCTAACATTCCAATATGTGTAACCTATAGCAACAGATTAAATGCAATTGAAGCTATTTTACCTCTATACTAAATGACTTGTTCTCCCATATATGTAAGCAAGGCAGATTATGTTTGTTTTCACGATTTCATTTGTTATTCGTGGTATATATACAAAATACAGTAAAACCTGTCTGTGGTGGAAAATTTTTCCTGTCCCTTGAGAAGTTTAGGTTCCACCATAGACATGTTTCACTGTATAAGGTATACCAAAGAGCTGAAATTATATATTCATCAACGTGTAGTGTATTTTTGATTTGGTTTTATTGCTTTGCCAAAAATAGGGAATTGTAATTAATTTTAGTTGTGCTAAACGCCGGTTGGTGGCGCTGAAAAACCAGCTGACTTACATTGGGGGAATGGAAGTTCGAATGGAAGAGCAGGTTGACCATTTTATCTGGAAATATCCTTTTGTTTAAAAAGTGGAAACGAAGAAGTAGAGCACATGATGGACTATTTTTAGCAATTAAAGTGCCTAATTTTTTTATATCTTTCTTTGACCAACAATGTGCAGCCAAGGGTCTGGTGGTGCCATAACATGATACTTTCCTCCAAAAAACCCTATATAACAGGACTCCTTTAATGAACAATTGATATAGTAGCCAATAGTATGTGATTATAATAACCATATATGGTGTAAATTTACAATTCACTGTTTATGTATAGAATTATGAATAAGAATATTAACACTCTTGATATTAATAAGAAATGTGAGTTAATTACAACTAAATTATAGCCCTGTAATATTTACAAATCCCACAGTTTGCAATACATTGTCAGTATGTATAGTACTATGTATATTATGGCGTAGGATAACTGTATATAGGCTATATATAAAAAACCTAACTTTTGAAACTTTGCCAAAGTGCTAAAAAAAGTGGAACATGTAAGGCAAATTTTTTATTGTAACCCAAGTCACAAAGATGTCATTACTATAGTATATTAGTTTTGGACACCTGACTGAAGACAGTTATTGGACAGTAGACTTGTCTGAAATATATTACATATAATAGTAATTTACCATTGTGTTTAATGCTGTATAGGTTAGTATTTAAAATTAACACTTGTATATATGCTGTAAATTGCATGTATATAATAAATATTGCTGATATACATAAATTAGAAATGTTATACACACTAAATTATTGTCAGACTACGTGTTGGATATTCGTGTTACACTTTTTTTAGTTGTTTTATATAATAGTTGCATTGCACAAACCACACAAAGCAGTAACTTTCATATTTTATTACTGTGTTATGTAAAGTAGTGCTGAAAGGCCTTTGAAGAACTTCCTTTGACTGCAGAAAGACAAGTAGCAGTAAAATGTGGTATATAAAAGCAAACCCATGTTCGGGTTACACTATTCCCCAATAATACACCCAATGTTTTGGTTTGGGTGTATTTTAAAATGCGGCTTGTGCACGTGGCAAAAATAACCCCAGTTTCAAAACCAGTGTTGTCCTATACCATACTGTCTACATCACTACTTTGTTCAACATTTTAGCATTGCCAGCAAATTGTGTGCTCAAACCAAGCTTAGGCTGGAACTATAAGAGGCTGTGATTTACTGTGATCAAGGAACATTTGGCCTTGAAATAAAATTTTAAGGCCGTCAATCCCATTTTAATTTTAAATTTAACTGTGTGAGGTATAGTTTATTTAATATGGAGCATT
The DNA here is from genome assembly GCA_034696005.1 of Glomeris marginata. Taxonomy (NCBI): domain Eukaryota; kingdom Metazoa; phylum Arthropoda; class Diplopoda; order Glomerida; family Glomeridae; genus Glomeris; species Glomeris marginata. Next base: position 1,932 of record JAQFZQ010003142.1, on the reverse strand, counting down.
GCATCATGTAGATTAGAAATAGTTTTGCAGTGACCTCTGGTGGTCATTAGGGGTTACATTTTGTATGATAGGAATTATATATAAGTTATGGTGTTGATTTGAAATCACATATTTTGCTGGAATAAATGGTATTCCAGTTAGAATATATACTATGAATACAAAAAAGAAGTAAAAATTATGTCTATAGATTCCAGTAGATTCCAGTAGATGGCGCCTCTACATATGAGCAAAGTTACTTCTATACATCACAACTCTTGCTGTCATATTTGTTAAAAATAATATACAAAACCAAGGCAATTTACTGACATTGAAAAAGCGCCATCATCGGTCGAAACCATGCAGTACTATATATATCTTTTCCCATGTTTTAGGGAATATATAACTTCATGTTTTACAGGTCAACAGCTGCTTCAGTTAAAAAATAACATAGTACTTTTTGAAATTAACTGACATGAATGTCCCAGTTTGGCGCCATGTCTGTTCATTCTCCATCTTTTTTTAAATAAATTATAATAACTCATATCTGTCTTAAAAAATTGAGAAACAACTGCAGTGACCTTGAAGATCCATATCAATGCCATCATCTCTTAATATCCCACTGTCACTCGAATCAGAGCGCCATCTGCTGACGAGTGGTGAGAAACATTTTTCCAAAATCTGATTCACTTTGATTATGGAGTAAATAAAACAGGGTTTCCATGACTGCAAGCTGTAAATGACGTCATTTTCATGAGGATTTAGTCTAGTGGAATTCAATCCAAGAAGCTAGGCATGCATTGATTAGCACTTAGTTTTAATTGGTTTTAATTAAAGTTTATGATCGATTCTGCAGTATATATGTGGTTACCCTTTTGGAAATTTATACCACAGCTGGACGTTTGTGGATCGAGAAATGAAACAACAAATCGATGGTTCACATGACAACTAGATAAGATACAAACCTCAATATTTTCTCCAGTCATTTCAAAAAAGTTAATATATATATATATATTTTATAGACTATCCGGTTTGGAGTATACAGTTTATATTTGCAATTAATGAAATTATCCAAAATTGATAGACCCATTTTATGAGCATATACAAAGAAGAACATGGAAATTTATGGTTTTGTGAATATAAATACAGTGTTGGAAAACAAATTGGGGAATACATATTGTGAAAAATAGGAATGTGTTTGTACAGTAGCTTGGTCTAAAATTGGCATGTCACGTGGGACATCAGTACATGACAAAGTGTTTATTTATGAATGAATTATTATAGGATAAAAGCTAATAGTTTTTTTTTTCTATTTTTCAAATTCCTGCAAGATGCAAAAATCGATTTCTATATATGTACTAGTGTGCATGTGTTGTATATGCCAAAACATGCAGCCATCTTGATTACTTCTGACATAAAGTAATTCAATACGTTGTGTAAAATCAAGAGTGGCTAAAGGTAATTTTAACCCTGGAATATGTAATACAGTATACAGGGCGAGTCAGCTAACTGTGTGCGTGGTTGGTATATCTCAAATGAATGCAAATATAAAAAAACAAGCATGCAAACATGATTTACACGTTGGGGGGCATCTGCTAATGTGCACTTTGAGGACTTTGGAACACACAATCGAGGTGTTCGAAAATGCAGAATTTGTAACTTGCAAGATAGGCAGGTGGTATGAATTAGGGAAATGATGTGCACATCTAGCTGGTTCAAAAGGTGAAAATAGATTGAAATTACGATGAAATGGAGCTGAGATATCGCCGTTCGAAAAACCGCAGTTTGCCTGAAAGTTGCCAGCACTGCGACACTTTACATACATGCAGGGAAAACAGTGCAATGGTGCAAGTAACATTCAGGACATATCCTTTGTCGGACCAAGGAGTTATAATTAGGTTCCAGGAGTAGCAATTGCTGTCTGGCTATGTGCAAGACGCTCGGCTAATGTTTTTC
>JAQFZQ010003141.1:0-11540 GCA_034696005.1 Glomeris marginata | reverse complement strand
CCACCGAATTTCGAGTTCCGTATCCGGCTTCACCAAACGTTGTTTACAGTCCCTCCATTACATTCTAACCTCCTTGAGGAAAACCTGGTATGGGCATATATTTCCATAGGTATGAAGGCCGGTGTTGCCATAAAGCTATATTTATAGTACTATACATATAAAGCTCCATGGGTGTTGCTGACGAGAATCTGGCAATATTGGTTGGCCACGCCCATTTGAAATATACTTCAAAAACATTGCAGGGATCGCTTGGTGGTAACTGCATGTGGCTGAATTTTATGTTTAATCGAATAATATGTTGAATTAATGATGCGGACTGATATAATATCCATCCGATCGGATTACATTTATTTGCAAATATGGCCAAACGGGCATGAGTATAATTACTGCATGATCGAGAGCGATATAATTGTAATTTAAGCCTAATGCATGCCACGTTTTTATTTATAAAAAATATATCTAATGTCATCAGTTTTTAAGTTATTCAATGCATTGTTTGCTGCATTACCGTAATTTTGTTGTTCAGTTGTGTATTATATTAACAAGAGGAACAAAATGTTAACTTCAAACCTTTTTTTAAATTTGCGGATCCTTATTATTTGCGGATCGCTATATTTGCGGATCGCTCAAACTCGTATTTAATTGTTGGCATAATAATTTCACAATGGGTTATTTGCAGAACGGCCACATGGTGCAGAAGCAAAATTCAATCATTAATGTAAGTTTATCGCTTGTACCTATACTGTATAAAACTAATTACCCATATGACTGCACATGTGTTTAATTCCAGAGTGGACGGGATTAAATTACAGTTGACTGATCTGGAAAAGGTGGTTTTTGGGCTCTTCACAGTGGATGTTAGTAACAATTCCGAATTGCAGATGTTACAGAAATGTGGTCACTTAATCTTAACATTTATTCTTTTATAGAATTTCTTCAAGCAACATTACAACATGTTATTATCAGCAAAATCCAAATGGACTCTAAAGAAACAGGTAGTTATTCTGTAATGCTCTTGCATTTTTCCTTTTTTTATTTAAGCATATTTTCTGCCAGCATTTGTTCATTATGTACCTAAAAGATATGCATGTCATTTTCAATAAGGCTAAACTTTACTTGCAACTGCGCCAGCAAAATGAAGAGCTACAACATGTTGAATTGCAGGATAACATCGAGTATTCATCCCAAGCGGGTGAGTAGTTGTAAAGAGTTGAGGCCTATGCAAGATCATTCTGTTCTTGCCAGTAATGTAGGATTTGAGGAGCATCTCCAGTGCAAGTGATGATCAAAATCACTACATTTTGACTTCCAGTGACGATGAATTTTCCGAAGAGAGTACCGAATCAAAATCTGCACCATCAATGGTAACATGACAAAATAATTAATTTGTGATAAAAATTAAACTTTGCATTTGTTTTAGCCGGAAGATTTGTTGCCCGGTGCACAAATATCGCTACCAGAAAGCCTCCATCTTCTGCAAGCAAGGAACGGAAGATGTGCTGAATCTGATTCGACTTCATGTTCCGGCACAGACCAAGTATCCCACTACATCGTACAAGTTAGAAAAAAGTGTTCAATTCCGTGATGATTTAAAGAGCAGTTATTTTTATTGTAATGGATGCCAGAGGATGTTGGACAACTATTGCTGTCTGGAGTGCAATGTTGTGTATTCAGAAGCACAGTTATGTGAACAGGGTCACTTTTTTCACACATTTTAAACTTGAGACGGCAACTACAGTCTCTGCTTTCTGATCCGTTAATTAAGTCCTGTATAGAAAAGTCTCCTGCAAACCGACAGGCTAGTGGTCACTGTTTTGGGGATATAACCGATGGAACATGTTACAAAGGTTTAAAATTGGGAAAGCACGACCTCAGTTGCACATGTTGCACATTCAATGCAGACAGTGTGCCATTATTCAAATCGTCTCGGATGTCAATCTGGCCAGTACTTTGTAGTGTGAATGAACTTCTATATGCTATTAGGAGAAATACATGCTTAATGGTCGGCTTATGGTTTGGAGAGGATAAGCCAATTTTCAACTTGTTTTTAAAAGCTGTCGTGAAGCAATTAAATGATTTGTCAACAGATCCCATTGCATGGCGAGGTCTCAAACGTGTCAAATTCAAATCAAATGTTGTATTTCCTGTTTGCACAGTGGATTCAGTGGCTCGATGTGCCCTTCAAGGCATTACCCAATTTAATGGCGAGCACGGATGCTCTTTTTGCACACAACCTTGTGTAATAGTAGCAAAAGGAAATTGGCATTGCAGAATTTATCCATACAGTGAACACATGGAATTGAGGAACGATATAGCTTTCAAACGGTATATTTACAAATGGGATACTTTCAAAGTCCAAGCTATTGCTACTCACATCATTCAATATTGTCAGCGGATTTATGCCCGATGTCATGCATTGCGCACATCTGGGGGTTACAAGAGCGTTTATGAAGTTGTGGTTCAACAGTAGTGGAATGGCATATTCTCTAAACAGAAACCAATTCAAGGTCCCAAAAGAAATGCAGCGAAATACACGTTCCTTACATGCACGAGCTAATTGGAAGGCAGTGGAATTTAATATCGCATGCACTACAAGTCTTCCCAATCATTTTGAAAGATATCCTTCCACAAAGATAAATCTCTCACTTTGCCTACCTTTCAAAAGGAATTTAGTTGTTGACAAAGACCAAAATCAGCCATGAAGACCTTGATGAGGCAGGTAGACATTTAGTAGAATTTGCAAGTGGTGTGCGCACAATTTCAAAGTGCAAATGTTCACCAACTTCTTCATTTGAAGGACTCCGTAAAACATTGGGGGCCATTGTGGGGATCTTCAGCGTACCAATTTGAAAATCAAAATGGGAAGCTGAAGAGCTATGTCAAGAGTGCAAACGGATTGGCCCTTCAGATATGCCAGAAATTTACTAAGGAAATGTTGATGCGCGAAGTTGCGGAGAATGTCTTAAAAAGTAAAAGTGCTAAGGGTTGTTTTTAGCAGAAGTTAAAGTTTGATACGTTTCTCTCGCCGAAGTTTGAACCTGTGAAACACAAAATTGTTGCAGCTGACTGCGATTTCAGAGAAAAGCTCGAACCTTTCACGCAAGTTGGTAGCATCTTTGAAAGTGCATTAGCTTTTATTGATCACCATTACTTTAAATGTAAAGTATCACCAAAACGTGCCAATAATATTGTTAAATTACAGGAAAACAACCTTGGTCGAATCAATAAATTTTGTCACGTACAATGCCCATGTGTACAAAATTGCAAGTGTGTAAAGAATTTGGTTGAGCTGCATGTATTCAAAATTCGACAGGTACTAAATTCGTTGAATGCCTTTTATTGTAATACTAATGTTCGTACCAACCTTTTGCTGGTTCCTCTTGTTGGCGTGCAACCTGTCAAATCCTTTACTTTAGAACTCGAAGCCAAATTTTATTTCATTCAGTTGTCAAATTTATATGAAGGTGCATAAGTTGTGGTATTTTTAACAATGTTTTGTATACGGCTTGATATCGTAACTTGTATCTGATTTTTACTTGTATGCATAACAATAAATATTTTCAGTGAAACTTTGTTATTACAATTTATTATTACTCATATCTAGCTAGGATCTCAAACAGTAAACTATCATAGCATTGCAGACATGGCAAAATCTAACACGGTGTTAACAAAACATTGTTATTGCGTATTCCAAAGTTATAACGTATGCCGGATTGCAAACTTTTAGGAAAAATGAGTATCATGTGACACAGAAACAATTCCCATATGATCTTGAAAGGTGCCTTTTCTATAGGATTGCAAACCTATGAGAAACACGTCATAATATCTTATGGGAAACATTTCATACAGGAGCACAATACGTGTATTCCTATAGGATTGCAATCCTATAGGAAAAACTCATAAGATCCTATGGGGAAATATTTCCTACAGGATCTTGAGAGATGACTTCCTATAGGATTGGAAACTTGTAGGAAAAATACATTGGATCTTATGGGGAAACCGATTCCTATAGGATCCCATGCTCTATTTTTGTGGGAGAAATTCCAATCCAGTAAATTGTGATGAACTGGACTTTAAAAAAACAGTAAGTAAGTATAATTAACAATGCAAATATTATAAATAACCTTGAAATACTGCATAACAATATTGTGTTAATTCTTGACAGATTACAGTTGAACTACTGTCATTTGCTGGCAGCAATTTGTAAAACTACAGATTTAATCTGTAATTTTACAAACATTTGTGGAAATACATTTCTTGTTCTCCGTGTCCAAATTGTTTAATGATTTCTTAGTCAATTTCCAGAAGGAAGAACCGATGATTTACCTTCTATATGATGAGTTGCTGTTGTTGGTGAAAAAATTGCTTTCGAGATTTATTAACAAAGATGCTTATGCTGGAAAGAAGACCTTGGGTGCATTGTCTGATATTGAACTTTTCAAACACTACTTAAATGATGCTCACATTGTCGTTGGGGAAAAGACAAAACAAGCGATGACAGCATTATCATCAGATGCACGAAGGAAGCAGTGTGTGTGTCTTGGGGATGAGGAGCTTCCTGACAAAGACATGTCAATATATCATCGATAAAATGAAAATGTCTGACTTGCTGAAATGCTTTTGATTCTTGAGTCCACTTCACCGTCAGTCTACATGGACTGCCCAAGCAATCAAGCATCTTGCCATTAAGCTTCCGGTCGATATAAATATGGACCAACTTTCCGACTAGTGGGCTCAATACCAGATAGAAGATATCCCAGAAGACTGGTACATTAAGAAGTTGGAAGACTCTTCAACATTAGTGCGTGTTGATCATTTTTGGCAGAAAGATGCCGCTATGACAAATTCCTTGGCATCATTTAAATATGCAACTATTGTGAAGGTAGGCTATTGAGACTATTTTCTCACATCATGTTTTATGACAATGTTCTGCTCAGCTACCATTTGTAAATTTTTAAATTTTCATATGCAGGTCGTGAAAGCTGGGCCTGTAGTAAGCCACGGAAATGCAGACGTTGAGCGAGGCTTTTCGCAAAGTGGGCAGTCGGTTACTGCTCAGCGATCTTCTCTGTCTGAAGCATCAATAAATGCATTAAGATCGACAACAGATGGCCTGAAGCCATTCAATAATATGCCACACTTGGTGCCTATGACAAGAGTATTTGTTCAAAAGGGAATGAATGTTTGCACATGCAAACTACATCAGTTGAATTGAAGAGAAGAAAAGGAAAATAGAAATGGAAAGGAAGAAAAAGGCTGAAGAAGAGGAAGCAATAAAGGAAGCAGAAGAGGAAGCAATAAAGGAAGCAGAAGAAAAGCTTTAGAAATTAAAGTGTGATTTACATGGGCGCGTTGCTATGTGCGTTTAGTGTCCGTCGTACGTGTGTACGTCCGTCAGCAGGCGCGTCACATGGGAACCGTTTTGCGCCCTGCCGCGCATCACTCGCCGCGCGCCGCAAATTGGAGCGTCGTGACGGACGAACGGCGAGTTCAGAATTCTCAACTTGGGCGCGCGTCTTCGTGCGTTTTGTCTCAAGATGGCGGACGCTACACGTGCCGATCGCGTCACTATCGCCCGCCATGACGTTGTATTTATTACGCAGCACTGACGCTGCAAGACGCGCGACGAATGACACATCCATGTGAACCACGCTTAAAACAAGTGTCAAATGCGCTTCAAAGTAAAGAACATGTTCTTGTTGCTAAAGAACTGGCAGAGGAAAATGATGTGGAAGTTGGCAACAAACTCATCCAGCAGGGGAACAGTAAATTATTGAAAGCATTGAAGCAGAACGACTTGTGTGAAATTGGAGTTGCGCAAGCAATGATCGATACGGGCCAGAAAAAATGTCTGATGCTACCAAAAATATGGGAGAAACGCGAAAAGAACAGAGACAAAAACGAAAGCAAAGTTTGTTGGATAAATTCGTTACATCAAAACACAAAAAACAGAGATGGTATGTTATTAGATTGACCAGGCATGATTTCAAATATTTTGATTAGTACTAGACTCACAAACTTTCATTTCAGATGTTGCAGCATTTTGAAACTTCGGAATCCTTGGACCCGAAATTTTGGGTCATTACTGCTCGCTGCTATCAAGTTTTATTTGTTTATGCAGTTTCAATTATATGTTTCGAAAATGTTTAGCAGTTACTTTTCATATCTTGATTGAGTTACCGTAACGTTGTCTTGTTCCATAAAGCAAATACATTATTAAAATGTGTCATTTAAACATAAATGTGTGGTGGATCAAGTTGTAGCTTATAATATATTGCACAGCATGAAGAACAGCATGTATTTATAATCAAATTCGGTAAGAAAATTGCTATATAACTTCCTATAAATCTATATTTTCAGTTATTTTCTCCTATATTCCTATATTTTTAACTGCTTGACTGGCTGGGAGGCCTGAGATTATATTATGGATGATGATGTAATGGTAGGTATATTTGGAACATATTTATTAATATTTAATCTATAATTGCATTGTTTATGTATTCATCAGTAGCTTTTACAAATGCTATTTAGTTTTTATAATTGGATTAAGGATGTTCGGGATACACAAACTTTCGCACAAAAGAAAATAATAATTTTTATTTACAGGATGAAAACTGCACAGAATTGCTAAAAGTAGCAAAAGATGAAGGTCTACCTCAGCAAATAATAGAATGCGTAATACAAACTGTGTATGACACCATTTCAACAGTTGCATCAATGGAAAACTTTGAGCCTGTAGAAAAGTTTCTCAGTGAGAACTTCCATTTATTCGAAAATAGCAAAAAGCGAAGGAAAATTTATGGGCTGTTTGCTGCATCGCCTAGCGTATTCAGATTCCTACCAGGACACGTAGTTCGACTAACTAAGTTTATTGGAACATGCAAGTCCATATCAAAAAAGCGAAGCAATCCTGTGCAATCTACCGGAATCCCACCCACATCTTCCACCATAGTCCAGCAAAATCTCAGTGAAAACTTTGATCAATCTGTCTGCGGACCATCACCTGTGACATCTGTAATGCCATCGTCCTCTGGTTATCGACAGAGATTGGAAACCAAATCGATAGAACTGTCATCGTTCACATATATTAAGGACAGGATGAAGAGTTGGATTAAAGATCATGCGGACCCAATGGTACGAAATCTGCAACTGGAGAAAGATTACAAAATAATAGTTGCACAGAAGCTGCGAACTGATGGCCAAGTATACAAATTAGACTAATTAGCACAGTTAGACACTGCTGTCCTATGTTGTATGTGCCAAACTAAAGTTCGCCTGCACATAAGGAACAATTCAATTCTTCTGTCTAATGCCACCAGGCACTTTGGGGTTTGCATTAAGAAACCATCTCGACATGTAACAAAACAACAGAAGAATACTAACTAAGCATTTCACTGAGACTGTGCCAAATAATGTGTTAACCGAAAAACCCAATTCCTCAGATAGTAATCAAACACCACAAGATGACAATGTGGTGATCAGTGTTGATCATGAGGTGGATAGCAATAATAGAGATCTGATGATCAGTGATCACAGTTACAGTAGAACCACGGAACGTCTGACCTGTGATAATGCAAATGACTTGCCACAAACGGATAGTGACTCCTGACTAGATGGTACCAGCAATTGTGTATGTGATTGGACACGTGCGGAGCGAAAGCAGTGGAGTCTTTACAAACATGCACAAGGTGTGCATAAAATCAATGAATATTTCTCTCCATTAAACCAAGTTCAGCATTTGCTTAATCAAAATAAGCACTTGCATGAGTATGCTAGTCAACTGCTACAGGAGAAGTAATCGCCTGTTGCGTCAAGTATTGCCACAGTCCCCGAATTTGTACAAGAGCTTTGGGAATTGGCCCAAAAATTCTCAAACTACTCAAAATAAGTATACATCATCAACAGTAAAAGAATTCTCTATGTTGCTATTTATGTGGTTAGGTACAGCAAAATATAATATCTAAGCAAATCTTAAGAACATGATTCCAAGCAGACGTCAAGTACAAAGATATCTGGCAGGCTACACGCAAAAGATCACTGAAGGGGAAATCCGTATTGCAACCTTAAAAGAACATCTCAAGAAATACAACTGCTCTGACAGTTACATACGGTTGAGCGAAGATGCAACCAGATTAATTTGACATTTTTATTTTGGGAAGTAATCCTTAACCCAAAACTTTGGTTCTAATAAGACATGACACGTGTTTCGGCTCATCACGAGCCATCATCAAGTGTCAGAACCATTGCAATATACTTACAATTAATTTTTGAGCAGGCATGCCATGGGATTAGAACCTGGGATTCCTTGACCGAAGTCAGGAACTCTACCAACATGGCCATTAGAACCAAAGTTGTGGGTTAAGGATTAATTCACAAATTACTAATGTTAAATTGTCCCACATTGCTCCCTGACTGTAACAAGTCACATTATTAGAGTAATTTGAAGCTTGGAGTATGATCCAGTGTCAAATTTGTGTCGGATTTGTTTTGCCTTTGGATGCGGATGGTACACCGAAATGCAATAAATTCCCATTTGCAAGCATTGATCTTGTAAAGGATTACTTGGTCAACAGCAGGTTCTCCGAGCAAGTTTATGCCATTATGGCACAACCTTTATGCGCCAATGTGCCACCAATGTGTTTATGTTTGTATGGGACAGATAATAGGTTCACTGCAGAACAAGTAGTGAAAAGATGGCAGACAATTTGTAAAATGTGCATCAAAGAAGACATCAAACTTTTTGCAGCAAGTTCCGATGGAGATAGTAGGCTCCTAAAAGCCATGCAAACAGTTTGTGCATTATTCTGTAATGTGAATAGTAATTTGTGTGCGGAAAGTGCAGCTAGTAGCAGCTCAATATATACTTACATTCCTAAAACAAGATTGGAATGCAATGCGATGCAATCCAAAGCTATTGATGGTCCAGGATACTATCCACGTAGGGGCCAAACTTCGATGTAGGCTTTTAAAACCAATATGGAAGTACACAAGTACGATTGAGCACCTAAAGCACATAACGTCTACATATGGGAGAGAATATCACCAGATAAGAAATGTAGACCTCAGTCCAATTAAGGATAGAATGAATTACGCAGCTGTCGAACATTTTGTTGCAGATAGCACGTTGGCCCTTCTCCGAAATCACGATGAGTTCAAAGCAACATTAGCATATATCACAATTATGAAGTATGTCACAGAAAGCTTCTTGAAAGAGATGCCACCACTGAAACGTATAAAGCAGATGAGGGTATCGATATTCTTTCTTCGCCATTGGAGGTACTGGCTACGTCATTCAAATTCAAGTTTCCGTCAACGTTTTACACTTGCTGCAAATTTCATTATGTCCAATACATATACAGTAGAAGCCGCTTATTGTAATCACGGTTAATGTTATCAATCGTTTTGTGTTTTCATTTTAAGAAGAACGGACCAGACGTATACTAATGCACGGGAAAAACATCGCTTATTGTGATCAGACATCGGTTTATGTTATCACTTTTGTTTACATTTTCCAATTTCTTCCACTCTTTTGTGCAACCGTTTCCCCTGCTTTGCACTTTGGCTTCTGATTTGTTATTAATTGCCGGGTTGTCTGGGCGGCCCTCTCCTGTGCACTGCACTTTGATCCCTCTTTGGTTGCAAATTTCAAGGTGAAGTGCAACACAGATCAGAAGATTTTGAAGTGCATTATGATTACGAGAAATTTATTAATGACATGCTCCGAAAATCCAGCAAACAAACAACTGTACTCAAATATTTCAAATATTAATTATCAATAAAGAATGTTATGCAGCACAATGCTACTGTATTTGAACTGCCAAAAATAGCAAAAAAATCGAATCGCTTAATGACATCAGTCGGTTATTGTTATCAAAGGAGCTTGGTCCCAAAGTGATCACAATAAGCGGCTTCTACTGTATCTGCATTCAGCTCAATGCACATGCTCTGGTCCTAATAATACTTCATCTTAGTGCTACCCCATCATCAATTATTCCAAAATTAACTGGTTCACAGCAGTGTGAAATGTTCTTCCATGCCTGCCGTAGTGCAACACCCATTCACTCCACCTGTGTCAATTTCAGTGTTTTATCCTTGCTGCGTCGTTTGTCAAAACTGGAAACTAAAGTGGCCATAAAGTCAGGCTGCAACTCTGATTTGATTTCCAAGTCGAAAAACATGCTGTACATGCTTTAGGAGGTGGTGAGAGTGTAAATCAATTACCAGCTATAGATGACATTATAAGTACCATACTTGAAGCAAAAAACGAGGCACTAATGATGCTAATCGACCTTGGTATATATGACGACAGTAGAGCTAATATTCCTGGGGACCATTTACTGGTCAATGATGTCTTCTTGCACTGTGTAATAATAGACGAGGATGTTGAAGACCACACCGAGGACCACACAGACGAGGATAACACAGTCTACCTTTCAAGTGAAGTGATTATGTCTGAGATAGAAGAAGAGATTACAGATTCAAGGCCTGAAACATGGGAAATGAACAAAATTTCAATTTCTGGTTTCCCATGTTACGAAGTGGAAGCATGTGTCAACATTCCTGAAAATGCACCAAATGAGCAAGTTGAAAACTTGATCACTAGGTGGCCAATCAGTTGATGTTTACTGTGTATGTGCAATTTGTTTATGGGCACTAGCCAATTTTGGTCACTACATTTAGAATTTTTAATTTCCAGCGGAGGAATTTTACGCAGGGAGTTTTAAAAATACTTTTTACCATGACCAAAGGGCTTGGAAAATTATAGTGACTGTAAAATAAAGCGGTGATATACATGTTTGAAACAATTGAAACACTTTTGTCCTTTAATTGGTTTTTGATTTGTAATCAATCGGCCCTTATGTTTGAAATGAGACTCATATTAACCAGGATATTTTTTAATTGATTCACATTATAAAACATAATTGAGGCAAATAGGACAATTTTCAAATTAAAATTTGTAAAGCTACCGTAAACAAAATTAAACTACACATATCTCGAAACGTCTAACAATTATTTTATTATGACGTGCCCATCAAGATAAAACAAAACAAAAACTGTGGTTAAATCACACAAAAACAAACAAAATCAAACAAAAACAAAAATTGGGGATAAATCAAACTGTGGATAAATCAAAACAAAAACTGTGGTTAAACCACACTACTAACTATCTCAGTTTTAATAATTTCTTTATCAAAGTGCATATATAACAAGTCCAATAATAATGAACAAGAATCCGGAACTTCAACAGGAAAGAAATAGGCTTAAGGCCAACACACAACTCTCCCTGGAGATATTCAACCTTACCAAAAAGGGGATGCTCAGCACCCGATGAAAAAAAGAGCCGTTGGACGGCGATGAATCTGCAAGGCTGAAGGATCTCCAGGGGAGAGAGTGGCGATGATCAAATCCTGATGTCCAGCAAGGAAGTGGTCCGGATTCAACTCTTCAGCCTGTTTATATAGCGCTTAAGGCAGGAACACATGTACATTTATTTGAATTCTCCACCAATAGATGGCAGTGCAGTCGCGGGACAACGTGAC
>JAQFZQ010003140.1:0-11541 GCA_034696005.1 Glomeris marginata | reverse complement strand
TTAGAAACGTGGTTTTAACGCTAGATCGACTGGTGCATAATACCCAGTGGTGCATCCATCCCCGGTCTCCCCTATCTTGACCAATCTGCTTGCTGTAAAACATCTATTTGAAGCGCACCTCATAATAGAAGTGCACCCTGTAGGAGGGATCGAAAAATATAAAAATTGACTATATATACAATCTGCAAGTGTACTCATACTATGCATTACGTGATTGCTGTTATCAGTTTTGAATGGGTTTTGGCGGTTTTGGCGATCACAAGTTGTGTGTGACCTTATATAATTTTGTCTGTACACATTTTCTATAATTATTTGTTATCTCTGCAAGAAATGCAGATAATTGCTTCATTTTGCATCCACTTCCAATATTCACTAGGTAGGTAATTGCTATTTACGTACATTCCTTTTGCTTGCTTAATTCAGAGTCAAAATAAACGAGTTTTCTCCACCTTTATATAATTCTGCCAGTCATAAAATTGTATGTATACATAGTTCAACGAAAAGTGACACTGCATTAAGTATTAACAAATACTGCACATAAATTGAGAAGAGTGGTAGAATACTGAACTTCATGCTGCAATATTAACTGCAAAAATAGTCTCACAAATTCTCCATATAAACTGTCATAAACGTACATGGCAAATGAATATGATGTAAACACATACTAAATAGTATTTTCCTTTGCCAACAGGGTGTTATTTAGTAAGGGCTCTATTGTGACAGTTTTGAAGAAACGTTAAATGTGTCAACACATCATTTACAAGTGTAAAAATCCATATCAACTATTGCATAGCGTTACTTCTGCAGACGTCTGGCCTGACGTTAATGAACGACGTAAAATAGTGACAGTGACAGTTTCTAAATATACGCACTATACTAAAATTGTGTAATTAAAAGCTAGCACGAAAATGCACTGACGTTGACAATGACAAGCGTCTCGAGATGAGCGAGCGCATGCGCAATTAGAAGAAATGAGAAGAATTAAAGTTTCGGGTGCTCCTTTGTCCAACATTTCTTTTCAATGACGGTGTCACGTGCAAGCATTGATTAAGGTTTACCATGCAGAGTCACACTGCTATATAAATCTGCATTTGCGCTTGACAAGAGCTCCAATTGCAGAATGCAGGAAAATCCCAAACACTGCCTACTCAGAAATATGTACAATTGCGGCCATAAAAATTGTCGCGTACCGTGTGCTGCCGGACAGACGACTGATGCAAGCGCACCAAGTGGCGACGGTGCGAACTAAAAACAAGATCGGGCTGATTCAATGCTGTGAAGGGGGACACAGCGCTTTGATTTGGTAAGAGTGCGACAGGGCGTTTATACGTCGCACCCTCAAAGTGCTGTGTCCCCCTTCACAGCAATCAGCCCGATCTTGTTTTTAGTTCGCACCGTAGCCGCTTGGTGCGCTTGCATCAGTTGTCTGTCCGGCAGCACACGGTACGCGACACTTTTTATGGCCGCAATTGTACAAAGAATACATTTGAAATTAGGCAGGTATACACATTGGGTCATTAAATTTTTCTTACACTGTATACAGGTTGTTCGGAAGTTTATTCCCCAACCCTCCTCAGCCATAAAAATGATTTGATCAAGACAGCAGTCTGCATTTGCCGTACATATCTATGTGTTATCGTATTTAAAATACTATAGTAATTCGAAATTCCAAGGCAGAAAAATCGCAGCAGCTAAGCGAAAATCTTATAACAAAAAATATCATTTAATTTAACAAATTCCAGTTATTTGCCAACAGATGTTGTACCTATTTGCAAGCCTATTGCGTAAGGACGACAACAGTGGACTAATGAGAACCAATGGCAAGGGGACCATCAGCCATAAAACAAAGTGAAATACGAATTCCAATTATCAACCATACAAGATTTTAATTTTGATACAAGAAATCCCTTATCTGGTGGGAATTCTAGGTATCTCTATAGTGAAGTGCTCATGCTAAGAGTCAAGTGGGATCTGTCCTGTAATGAAGACTATTGCGGTGTTTTAAAAGAAACAAGATAAATTGGGTTTCAGAATTGCAGCATTCATCAAAAGTCCAAATAAAAAAAACTTGTAGACTGCATACAAATTAAATTTAGGACAAATTTAAAATTGGGGCCAAGTTGTTTGTCCAAAACCAGCTGGAGAACCTTAAACATTGACGGACTGAATTGCTTTACAGGCGAAATCCAAATGGGAATAGCAGAGACCTAGCTACGAAGTTTTACAAATGTTTCACAATTTGTTTCTGTGAATACTAAAGCAATCTATGGACCTTTCGATGAATCAGTATGTAAAGTAAAACTAAGCCGTTTTTCACTCTCCATTCCACTTTGAGGATCACGTGGAAGTGCTATAGTATTTTCAAGCCAGACCTTGCATTAAAGGCTCCAACCTCCGCCATCCCCCTCTGTCTCAGAGTTCGAGTTTGTGATTGGACAATGTTTACCGCCACCCGCTGCCATCCCCCTAGAGGAGGGTGTGGCCGGTCCAAACACAAACTCGGCTTCTAAGACAGATGGGGATGGTGGAGGGAGGAGCCTTTGATGCAAGGTCTGGCTTGAAAATACTATAGTGTAGTACTGCAATATATTTAAGTTCGGAGAAATGTCCGCTATTTATTTTGGTGTCAAAAATCGAACTTACTCCAATAGCAACTCTGTTCGACTATGGTATACGAATAAGATATTTCCATTTGTCTATCATTATAGATGGTGGACACCGCAACATCGTCTATAGCACCACTGTTAAGCAAACATTTGTACCCTTAATATTGAATTAAGCCTGTATGAAAGATAGATATGCAGCTGCATGATGAATGTATCACTGGTAAAAGCATCACCAAAATATTGACGTCTTTTCTCAATATTTATTAGTAGACCTAATGGTACTGATGAAAGTGATGGAAACTTCATCATGATACCATGACCACCAGTACTCATGACCAGGCCATCAACTTTCAACACAGCCAAATTCGTAAATGGTACTGCAAGATAGTGTATAATGTAACTGTCATTGTTGCTAGTTTGTAATGGGTCCATGACAATTATACCCTTCTACTGTATACTTCTTTGGTACTACCATTTATTTCTAGCAGAAACAAAGAGAGGAACACTGCTCTGATACGGCATCAAACCGCTCGTGCATCATTTATCCAGAAGAGTGAACCAATTAATGCTTCTCTGTGCTCTAGACGGTCCTTAACTTAAGGCCACCGTTGGCTTCATCAATCGATTTCTGCATAAAAGTATATACTATTTTGCATGTAATATTATGGAGCTGTTGCATTACATGATATGTAGCTAAACTTTAAAATTCTCAAAACCAGCACTATAGTGAATATCACCTGACCTGAAACCACTTCCAGATAATATTTTTCCACAAAAGTTTAACATGTCTTATGTAGCAGTATTACACAAAAAATTGTCTCTCTCCAGACAATTCTCTCATTTTGTAAACAGTTTTAATACGCTATCCATAAAAATGTTTTTTTTTTTTCTTATTAAAAATAAATACAAGTTATTCTTATTGATTTGCCCTCGCTTTTGGAGCTCTAAAAATATGTCATCCAGTACAGAATTAATTACTACTTCATAGAAATCAATTGGCTTACTAACAGTATAAATGGAACCGTCTATTGTTGTTATCTGCGATGTATAGACACAATATACGCATAGGTAGTTGCGAACAGCTATGAGAATTGTTTTGAAACGCAAACCACACAACGCTGTTTCCAACAGCAATCACAACCACAAGTGCACTTGATGAACAGGTGCAGCAATGCTACTTTTCAGACGAACAATACATTGAGTACTCGAATTCACCACGCGAATATTGAATTATTATTATACTCAAAATGTATAGCACTTGTAAAGGTCCACATGAAATCCGTATGTATAGGCTGTCTGAGCGAGGCATGTTCACATCCATAACTAAACATGCACGTCGTCATGCTATACATATAGATTAATAAACTAATTTCCGTTTGCAGCGCCGAATTCAATTCATTAGTGCGCAAATAAATTTGTACACAGGTTGCTGATACTCGTCTGCCATAGGTTAGGTATAATATTATGCCGGATATTTGCAGACGCATTCCGATTTATGTTGGATCTATATTAACGAGCAATCGATATGTCGACGCCAAGTTAAACTATAATAATTGAAATCCATTATGCATATGTATATTTCAACATATTGTTGATATAAATCACGCCGTTGGCATGCATTTATGAATTACACAATAACAATTTCAGAAACAATTAATATAGAAAGTGGGACAAAATTTAGTTATATTAGTGATTTCGAGTGTAAATCAATTTCAAAGAAATTGCACACATCAGGTATAAATACAGGGTGTAACAAAAGTCTGGTCATGTTTGCAATTATCTCAACTATTGGCCCTTCATGATCATTGGTCATGTTTCTTCTGCAACTAGAAACCTAGTTCCAATTGAGATGTTGTTGCCCATCCCTTGCTTAGTTATATCAGACTTTGTTGCACCCTGTATATACTGATGGTGTGCACCCCACCATGCCCCTAAACAAACCCCAACTCAATGGTGAATTCCGCGATAACTAGATAACCAACGTGCCCTATCACATGCGGTTGGACATTACCAACATTACATACACCAGTGATGATGTGGTGGTACACACCACAACATATTTCCGGTAGGGCTTCAGCAATCAGCAGCAACTCGAAATTCAAGTTTGGTCAAACTGGCTATCACTAAAACATTTCTGATATGGTCAGAAATGCATACAAGATGGATCTAAATGTGGTTTACTGCTTTCATGCAGCCGAATTACAATTTCTGATCTTCGTTTCGCCATTTTGATAAGCTGTATATGCGAGACATTGTTTTCCCTTAATTGGTTTTTGATTTCTACTCAATCGGCCCCTTATTTTTGATATGAGCCTAGTATATACACATTTGCTGTCAGCAAACCATAAGATATTACAGCCTATAGGCTGATTTACATTTTTAACTGCCATCACTTTTATTAAGCTTTTGAATGCGCTGAAAACCTGAACCTGGATGCACCAGATATCTCTAAATAAAAAACAAGTTGCATGCCACTGATTTTCCTGGATATATACCCATGTTACACAGTCTTCGCATATTGTCGCAGTAGCAGTAATTCACTGCCATTGGAGAAATAAATACAAGCTACTCCGTTGTCTAGGAGATGCTGAGAAAAACGGTCATCTCAGTTTTACTGTTGAAACTTGAGCATATACGCACCTAGAATAGCGATTGCGAGAGAATAAACAACAAATTAAGCTGGAAAAGGGAAAGAGGATCTAGACATAAACACGATTCTGCTTTCAAAAATACCCAAAAACCAACATTTCCCGAGGAAGTGTCAGGCAAATAATTTCCTGCCTGCAGAAAACAAACCTCCTCTATACCACCTCGCCCAACAAAAAGTCTATCTTCAAGATATAACATGGTATACTATATAGGCAAAGTATCGATCGGAGAACACTTCGGGGCAAAAACAACACCTGGTATCGATCTCCACGAGCCTAAATATGGAAAATTCGCTTCGTAACCTGAAACAACAGCGTTATCATCTCACACTCAAGTGTCGCTGTAGGTCGAAGAAACGCAAAATAGATAAAACAAGGTCTAGTTTTCTTAAACTTTTAAATTTACACCAGGAATACCTCCTGAGAATTTCAAAGAGTAGCGACGTACTATTTGTTTATGTTAAACCATATGAAACTTTTCAATCGCGTTTCTACAACAACTCAATGTGGCGTAAATGCGTGTTTTCCTTCTAACAATGCAACCCAGTTCCCCATTGGTGGCTGCACCTTAAAGTGCATGCCATTGTCATAACATGTACACTATATTGTGCATAGAAAATGTTGCATCGTTTTGATGCAAAAACAACAGCGTCTTCCGTTATCCATTAGCGCATTCAATCGTCACGTTAAAAGGACATGAAAAGTTTTATAGCCTTTAATAGGAAAAGTGCGCCAAAATGGCTCATTTCATGTTTCCGCAAACAGTAAGAAATGACTGCAACCGCTACAGCTATTGTTATTTTGTTACACACTTTCATGGGAGGTAGGGGGCGCAGATATAAGACCTTTTTCTTAATACACATTGTGTGTCCTCAGATGCAAATCTGTGGTACTGGAGAGTCATGAGCCAGGGAAAAAGAAAGGAATTGAGCAATACAGCAATGGTCAACAGTCAATTTGCATTCAGTCTTATGAACAGCCAACCGGCCAGTACGGTTTGGATTAGCCTCCTCCACGTTCGCACACCCGCTTCAAAATTTACCACAGGAGGTATAGGACATGCTCCCTCCATTCCTATTCTAACCTCCTTGGTTGCAGCTGGCAATGAACCCATTTCCATGAACAGACTTTCATGTAAGAATGTGATTTTGCAACAGTAGTTGTGATGTCACAAATTGTCCAGAATGCACCCTGCCCAATCTTATGCTGGACAATGTGTGACATCACAACTACTGTTGCTAATGGCTGCGTTCAAAAAGTGCCCAGTGCAGTGTGCCTGGTGCAGTGTAGGTGTGGTGTAGGAGCAGTACACTGCACTCACACTGCAAGGTAGTGCAGGATAGCATGTGGTGCTTGTGTTGTCATCAAAACGTCATACCCCGGTCTGACTTTTTGAACAAGCTCCAGTGACATCACAAGTGCTGTCTGAAGTTTTGAACAAGCACGGTGCTTGGTGCGCGCACCAGGGGTAGTTTTTGAACGCAGCCAATGGCAACATCACATTCCTACAGGAAAGTCTGTTCATGGAAATGGGCTTAATGACGACTGCTAGTGCTGCCACAAATTGCAAATATGCACCCCTTCAAAATGGGTCCTTGGCACCGTCCTGGCACAATCTTTCTTTGGAAGGACATGCAGTCAATTTCTTTCAACAATTTTTGCTATATAAGTGCCATCGTAATCATGAAAGCATCTTAAATTGTATTACATATGAGCCGGTGCCAAACTTGAAACAAGATGATGGCATTTCGCTCTTGCTTCGAACTTGAAAGCAGACCGCATCTAAACTCTGTAGGTATCCAATTTCAAATAAGTTGGCATTCAGTACTTCGACTCCGCAACAATGCCTTCTGTTTTCGAAACAGGCAACCAGTAAAAAGAACTTATGAAATTTACATTGCTTCCATGTAATCTGCATGCATTGCTGAGAACTATGTATAGTAGTGAAAGATGTAGCCATGCAATGTACTGCACTATTTGGTGCCTCTACAACCCTATGCCAAAAGTGTACAAATTCAGGAGGTTTGTTGCAGGATTTGCCGCCGGATTGGCACACAAATGCTGTTCTTTCAAAGAAAGATTGAGCCAGGAGGGTGGAGTCATGACTTCTACGTTATGGGCCGGCCCATTTCAAAGGGGTGCGCAGTTACAGGTGTGCAGGTGATGATGCGTCATACCCTGTACACCTGTAACTGTACACCCCTTTGAAATGGGTCGGCCCATGACGTAGAAGGCATGACTCCACC
Source organism: Glomeris marginata (assembly GCA_034696005.1). Lineage (NCBI taxonomy): Eukaryota > Metazoa > Arthropoda > Diplopoda > Glomerida > Glomeridae > Glomeris > Glomeris marginata. Next base: position 4,041 of record JAQFZQ010003140.1, on the reverse strand, counting down.
CTCCTGGCTCAATCTTTCTTTGAAAGAACAGTATACATGCCGCCTATGGACATTCAAAATTTTCACACCACAAAATGGCTGCCGCCGTTCTCGTGAATACCCTTATAACAAGATTTACCTTCATATAGCACGCATGAACATTTTAATTATACTGTATTATATTTCTTCGCCTTTACTGTCCAATAAATTAGCAAATCAAATTACCTGGTAATGATTCCCGCAAATGCTAAGGTACACAAAGCTCGGGGTGCTAATAACAGGCTTCTGTGCCAACACATGCCTTGACAAGAAAAAAGATGTCTGATTTATTGAGCGGTAATGAACACTGCCAGTACAAAGACCTTTTGCCAAAAAAATTAGCATTTGCTCATGATAGCGTCAAGATTTACATCATGGGGAAAATCCATCACATACAATCATAATTTACAATCCTATTACTACAGCTTCCAGTAGACCTTTTGCAAAATCATCAAAATTGTACTCGTAACACCCCCTGCCATAAAAACTGTGAACCTGAATTGAATGATAGCAAAGGATAATTAACGGAACATTGATATAGATGTCATTTTACGTTATGGTTAGGCAAAGTACAGCAAATGCACAAATGTCTGATCTCAGAAATCACTTTATACATACATACAGCACCTCGGATAAAAATATTTGTGATATTCTATAATATGTGAATAATTTTACACATTAAAAATGTTGAACAAAAATTGCAAATAACAAATCTCATTAGTATAAGCTATTTTTTATATGCCATAGTTCCATGTGTTAATTTCCCAAAAGTATTATATACGCCGATGATAAAAATATGAAAAAATGACATCAGAAATGTAAACAGAGATAAATTTGTTTCCATTGTAGGTTTCTAACTCTCCCTCCCTCTTGTAACACTACTGTAATGCTCTTAACTCACCCTCCCCCACTTTCATAACATAACATAACATAACATTACATATAGAAAAAAAAAACAAATTTCATATGTTGTGCGCAAAAACAAACTATATAGAAAGTTAGTATATGAAGTATTAATAAATTCGGGAGTCGCTGGCAATGCTTATTACAGCCAATACACTGCATGGTGACACCTGTGACACACTCTTTTATGGACGTTATTTTTCCTAGGGCCAAGAAACCATTTCACATGCAAGGTAATAATTCTAAACGATACTTTAATATGCATATTAAACACTATGTTATTTAACATTTGACATTCCAACAGCGTTGCATTTTAAAATAAAAAACGGCTAATACTTTCTGGATTGCCTACATACTTTCAACATTGGAAAACATTTGCCATTGTAAGAATAAAGTTTGGCGACTTTACGTTACAAAGTATAAGTGATCGTAAATTAAGGGCCACAGGCCGTAATTATTAGCAGAGGCAACCGGTATAAAGCTGAATGAAATTACTTCTTACAGCAGGAGGGAGCCATTTCACAGAATCGATTTTTGTGCGGAACATTAAATGCGTAATTGCGAATGCATATTACACATCAGGCTTCGGTTCTACAGTGACGATTGGCAGACAAACGAGCTTTCACTCTGCCTGCAGATAAAATTTGCAAAAAAAGTCAGTATTCAGGTACTGTATAAGGACAATGAGGTATAAGCGAATTAAGTCAGATTGAACAATGCGTGGAAGGAGCTAAGAATGAGCACTCTTTACAAATGAATATTTTTATGAAGCAACCTGCATATAAAACTATGCACTACTTCCATTGGATAAGGGCTTTTTAATGGGGTCTCAAGTCGATAGCATGGGATGAACTGGAGTAGTGCATAATTGATATGTCAGTGAGAAAGTGGCCCACCCTAACTTACACATTTGTTGTAGCTGGTGAATAAACATCTGCTGAAATAGCCAAAATAAATAGGAATTCACTTGGAAATTTGAGAATTTTTGATCTCTACTCAATCTATTATTACTAGTCGCAACTCCAGTCAATGTAGTTGGTCCTATGGGACTTAATATGTAGTCGAGATTTCATTAAGAGTTCTCCCATATCATACAGTTTTCTTTTTGAATCTGTGAATCGAATCCAAGGGTAAAATTAAGGATCCACAGTAAAGCCTACCTATTGTACACCCTAACGTTTTACAAATTATAAAGGGTTTTCTTTTAGCAATTGAAACAGCTATGCGATCGATATATTGCATTCAATTGAAGACAGGAAAGGGACAAAATTAAAACAAACGCTGGGAGCAATTTAAGAACTAAGATGGCTTAAATTCAGACTTTTATTACCAGACTCGAGGCAATACAGTATTAAAGATTGGACGAGGATGGCATAGTAATCATTCAGATACCTAAACGAGTCCCGGTTATTTGTGCAGGCAAATGAAAACTGTCGTCACAATTCTTATCACGAAGCCATTCATTGTTCGCACAAAAAATAAAATGGTATAATGAAGACCGCACCAAATTGGATATTCTAGTTCTTTCGTTTATATTCTTTAAATAAAGAGGCAATATGGTTGCTAACTTCATTGCTCATCGAGAACTTTGTTATCAGAGTTTATAACCATGTACAGTATACTGGCTATAATACTTACAGAGCTACATGACACCAATAACTCACTCAGGTAACGACTTCTTACTATACAGGAACAAGTTAAAGTAAATAATGGATCTCTGTACAAGTCACACACACAGTATATAGGAGAATTTCCATATATGTTCATTGAATATAGATTAATTTCTTAAAGAATTGCATTAATTAGTGAATATTAACAACAATGTAATTTATTAATAACATATTTGCAGCATTGTCTTCAATAGCTGCAAATGGTAACTAACTTGTTATTCTATACGCCTGCATGCATTCTTCGATATTGATGATGATGCATTTTACAAGGAAATACTAATCCCATGGTAAATCCTTTTAAGTCCTTGATACCATTGTTAAATTAGAGAGAGGCGAGGAGGAGGATAATCAGATTGGATAGTCACATTCTTACCGCAATTTGACTGTGAATCACCTTAATTAGTGCGATTGATCCGTGCACAGCTTGCAATGGTCAACGACTCTATAATTAAGGAATTGTATGCAGTTGTATCTGGAAGCATGTTATTCAATGAAATATCACAGTGAATAGGTACATGCAATTGTTTTGTGGGTCCATTGCCATTAACAACCATACAGATCACTGAATTGGAAAATGCATTCATGATAATTTATAGGTAGGCTACTATACCGTGTATGTACCTATACACTATAAAGAGCTATAAACAGAATCAATTTAAGTATGGTATATACGTATAGTATATAATTGGTTCAAATTAGAAAGCTTCTAGTTATTTGTTTTTCTCAATATTTTCCTCCTTATTTGCTTATCAAATCTCTCCCATTATTGTTCCTTCTAATCTCCTAAACAAAAGAACCCACACTGGGAGGAGCTAGGAGTATACAAGAAGATGGCATTGATTACTGTATGAGCAAGTTCCCCAGTTGACTTTCCTTCTATCCATATCCTTGTTTTCCATGAAAGATCTTGTTCATTAAAGCATTGATTGGGGCTTTCAACACTCAGTTGTAACAACCAAATAATATTTGTGTGATGCATTTTTAATTGCAACGACCTGGCTTCTCCCCAGACGCATTGCTGTGAATCGATGGTGTAATCATGTGTCAGTCAAAATTTTAGGTTGGGTAATGGCAACAACTTTTACACTGGCAACATGGCAACAAAAATGGGTATGCTGATAACATACAACACATGCCAATATAATAACCTCGTTGTGTAAAAAAAATTCGGACGAAACCAAAAAAAAGAAGAAATAGTATTAGCAACAAATTACACAATTTCTGTATTTCAGACTGCGAGGTTGTTTAAAGGCATGCAACCACAATTAAGTCTATAGCAAGACGGCATTCAATGGTAAGAGGATGTTGTAAATTGAGGTTTTCCATTACGAAAATTCAATATTCTAATCAATTCCGTGATATAGAATTTTTTGCTTAAAGGGACAGTCCACTCAAAAATGGGAAAAAGATATGTTGTTCGTCTTGAAAAGTTATATAACATAGAACTGTA